>CAUYQG010116310.1:0-34784 GCA_963574415.1 Tarsius wallacei | reverse complement strand
ATGGGGAGGAGCTCTTGATTCTAAGAACTCCCTTCCCCTTTCCCAGAAAACCCATGAATAATACACCTGTTGGCTAGCATAGAATCAAGAGATAGCTATATGACCAGGCTCGGTGGCTCAGCCTGTAATCCCAGGACTTTGCTTGAGGCCGAGGTGAGTGGTTTGCCTGAGCCATGTGGTTCGAGAACAGCCCGGGCAGTTTGGCAGGACCTCATCTATACAATGAATCAAAAATCAGCCAAGCATGGGCAGTAGTGCGGGCCTGTAGTTCCAGCTACTTGGAAGGTGGAGGCAGAAGGATCACTGGAGCCCAGCAAGTTAACACCGGGGTGGCCGTGAACATGCCACTGCACTCCGGCCTGGGTGACAAAGTGGGACTCCAACTCAAAAAAAATAAATACCTTCATATGAATTCCCAGCCACGGTTTTCAGGCAACAACCTTCCTAAATGCATAACATATTTGCTACACATACACACATGTTTGCCTATATAGAAAGTCATTTAAAAACATTAAATTAAATTAATTAAAAATTCAAAGCACTTGGACGCGTGCTTGACAATAAACAATATCTCAGGAAGGAACAGAGAATTAGTGCTTTCACTCTTGAGCATTTTTCTAATGAAAAGTTTACCTACAAATAAAAAGGATAGAAACTTTTAAAATAAGGAATTGTTTGCTATCGGGGTGCCTTCATGGCATGGCTGCATTACCTAAGAGATCCCAACTAGCAGTAATTGATATTCACTGATCATAATATTTTTAAATAACCAATAACCATATTTATAAATCTGATTTCTTGTCCACAAAAATTTCCCTCCTTTAGTTTGTCTTTGGTTTGAAAATTTCTCCACAATTTACCAAGTCATCCTGTTCACTTTCACTTTTCACACCTCTCTGTCCCTCATTTTTCCACTTTTAATCAGGTTTTTTCCCATTATACCATTCAGTGTATTCCATAGAGAAGTAATCTCTGATGAAAAAGTGAAATCATCTCTAAATAATTCCAGAAATTCTTCAATACCTAGCCCTCCAAGGTGCCAAGGAGTCTCCAGAAATGCCTGTCCATACCCCATAATTCATGAGAAAAAACCTAGGAGTCAAATAAGATTGGATTAATGGGTTGTTATACAGATGAATAGCCAGAAGAGTAAGCAAAAATCTGATGTTGACGGAATTAAGTTTGCAGAAACAGGTAAGTAAAGACATCTTGGAGAGCAAGTAAATGGGTAGCCAGTAAGCTATACTGGGGGTGAATGCAAACACAAAGAAGAGACGGAAAGTGCCACAGATGCAAAGCTGAATTCTGATCATCTCTCTCTGCTTGTCATTTTGTAATGTTTCTATGGTGCCTAAAATAAAATCACATGTAACAACTCAAAACTTAGAATTTACTAAAATCAACAGCCATAATAACCTTCTAATCAAGACATTTGTTTACTGATCCAGGCTAATAATACCAATATTTCTTCTCTGTCATTTTATGGAATGTATCCAAAGATCTACCATTAATATATCTTCTAACTTACATTCTATCAAACCTTCATAGTTCCAGGTTTAAGTTGTTAAAATAAGTATAAAAGGATAAATAGTATGTTAGCTGAGTCTGTGTTAAACAGCAGTAAAGAAGGGGGAAAAAACCAGAGCTTTCTCCTCTAAGTTAATGATTTCTAATCAGTGAATTTGACCTCTATATATCTTTCCTCTGACCACACTTCATGTTGACCTCCAAATGTTAACATGAGATTTTTTTGTTACCTGATCCAAACTTAAAAGATCTGATCTTCTTGATCTCATTCGGGTCTGATACAGGTCTAGTAACTGGACTCAGAGTTCTTTTATTTTTCATATTAATCTTTAATTTTCTCCAAACTGTGATTAGTCCCATGATAGTACTTCAATATAAAATTATATAGATGCCCAGTCAGAAGAATGAACACAATGTTTTTAATGACATCAGACCACAGAAATAATAGCTGTAACTATTTTACTAGAATAAACTGTTTTACCAACGAATTAGCTCTGACCAATGTGCCAGAGCTAATGCAGAAAGCCTAGGGCATGGAAGCTACTTTAATATATATAGATGTAGATGAGATAAAACTACATACTCCTCTATGGTTTAATCTCCTTCTACAGCCAATTACTTTATCATTCATGTGAAGTGAAGCAGACAATATTGTAACTCAGATTTTTACATTTTTTTTTTACTTTTAAAGATGTGGGGTGCAATTCAGGGTTATGTACACAAACGTTGATTATGCAGGTACCCTTGCTGAAGAGGTGTGCACCTCTCCCCCCAGCAGTTTCCCACTACTGCCAATCCCTTTCTTATGGTATTATGATAATTGTATAACTCAGATTTTATGTTTCACATATGAGATGTCTGTTGAAGAAATATTTGAAAAGATACCTTAATATTTATTTTTAAAAAGCTGCATTGCTAAAAAATTTATTCTCTCATTAAAATTTTTTTTCATAGAAATAGAACTATGATGTTGAGACTTGGCCATTTAATTTACATTCAGAATTTCAGGGTTTGAATTTCTTCTATGTTGCTTAACTTCTTAATCATTTTTGAATTTTTAACCTGAATTTACCTAAAAAAAGAACTACTTCAAAGAGTTCATGTTAGGATAAAATAAGGTAATGCTTCCAAAACTCTGGCATATATTAGGTTTATATAAATATTTTTGACTCTAGACAGAATAGTTTTAATAGTGATACCAATATCTCATTTCTTATAAAATTATTTTATACCACTTATTTTATTTAACTACTTAAATTTTATATATCAAAGTTGGGTCATGCTTTATAAACACTGTGAGTTAAAAATTCTATATTCTCATTTCTTTTCCAGAGTGAGTTGAAACTATACTTACAATTTAGTCATTATCAAAGAGTATTTTTAATTAGAAAGTGGCATTTACTGATTTTGAGATATTTCATTTTCTGTCAATATTACATGCACTTTTAGAAAGTATGAGGACCACTAATAAACTGTAACAACTTATCCAGAATATTTTGAAAAAGTCAAGTCAATGGACTCATTTTGTTTTAGAGTTATTCCCTTCATAGGACATAGTGCTAAATATTTTGTACTGCTTCTTTATTTGATCAAATTATTGGATCTTTTTCTTTTAGCCACTTGGAAGAATTTTCCATTGTAGAACTTTTCTATCTGTATCCATTGAAAGTGCCACATCTGTCCAGCTTTATATTTGCTATCCCACAGAGGTGTCAAAAGCAATTGGAGGGCCGGCTAGCAACGAAGTCCACTGTGTGCAGTTATGAGTTCCTCATTTTCCATCTTGTCAATTCTTTGTTTGGTTGTTTTTGTGCTGTTATTGTTCTCCTGGTATTTCCTGCTTTGTGTCTATCTACTCCTCTGTGAATGTTTTTAAGAGTTAGACATTAAATAAAATGTTTATATTTAGTTCCACATAGAGTTCATCTCATTCATTAGCTATCTTTTCATATTTTAAGTTTTATATTTAATGATATATATTCCCAGAAGTAGTTCAGTCATTTGAAATGTTTCATTGTTTTTAGTAAATTTTTTAAAATGTTATTGCTGTTTATATATGTACTTACTTCTAAGAAAAAGCTACTGCTTCAAACACTCCTTTTATAAAATATAAAGAGTTGATATTTTGTTATTTTGTAACTTGTATTTTTCATACTTCACCTCCATAGAGAAAAAGTTAAAGTTATGATAACATTAACAAAGATTTTTTTGTTCCGTCTATTTCCATTTCTACTTACTTATTTTTTTTTTTGAGTTGGAGTCTCACTTTGTCGCCCAGACTGGAGTGCAGTGGCCGCTCCCGGCCACCGCAACCTCGACTTGCTGGGCTCCCGCGATCCTTCCGCCTCAGCCTTCCAAGTAGCTGGAACTACAGGCGCGCGCTACCACGCCCGGCTAACTTTTTGATTTATTGTAGAGATGAGGTCTCGCCTAGTTGCCCAGGCGGGTCTTGAGCCCGCCGGCTCAGGCAATCTACTCACCTCAGCCTCCTAAAGCGCGGGATTACAGGCGGAGCCACCCAGCCCGGCTCTACTTACTTTTTAAAAGCATTCACTTTCTACTAAATTTTCCATAATGTACTAGTCTTTTCTGGTCAACTTGTGGAGATGTCCTTTTGGCTATCAACACCAGCCTACCATTTTCTTTCCCTTCCATCTTTAAGAAAATTATTCCAACTGGCCATAAGTGCTCACCTGGTCCAAGATAGACAGACTCAATTTTTTTTATTACTTCTTTATTCCACAAATAATCTGGAATATGGCTGGGCTACAGTGGTATTCCAGAAATAATCTAATATCAATTTAAACTCTGCTTATGTTTTCAGCTTCAGGACTCTCTGAAATAAAGAAATGAAATAATCTGTGCTATTTTTCCAAGGAGAGTGGGGGATAACTTTAGACCCACTTCCAGCATTATTTTTAACACTGCCTCTATTACACTAGTGGAAAAATATATTTCCAAAGAAGCAAGGTTTCTTAAGACCCTATCTCTGAAAGATAAATATTTTATAAAATCACATCACTGTGAGTGCAGGCATCAAGCAGGGTTGTGAGTGATAGTTTGCAACTTCATTTAAAAAGCTAAGTATATGTTCTATCCCCAATGACTACTGAGCCAGAGTATAGGCAAGTCAAAAATCACCAAGCCATTCAAAATAAGCTCATATAAGCAGATTCATCTTAAATTCGGCACAAAATTATTAAATTTTAGGAATATTAGCTAGTGGTAAAATCTCCTTTGGAACTAAGAGTAGACACCAAGGATAAAAACACATATGTTTAGTGGTTATTTTGTTTTGTTTTTAGAATCTTGATTTTCAGCTCAATTTATTTCTTCCCTGTTTCTTGAGGGAACATGTAGTCACTAACATAAAATAATATTCCAAATAATTTTATGAATATTCCTTAATAAGTACTCAGTATTTATGTTTCTAAATGTAATATAAATAAATTTTCAGTCTTTCAAGAAAAATGTATTATCCTTTTAAAATACTTGAACCATCATTTTTAAGTGAAGAATAGTCTTTGCTTTCCATGGCCAATGATTGTGCAGTGGCCTTCACTTCCTTAGTCTGATATTGTTTTGACAATGTAGAGATATTGGTCATCTCTCTTCTTCAACCTTCCTTAATAAAAAAGATTATTTTAAATTTTTCCTCTAGGCTGGGCCTTTAGTTGAAGCTCAATAGCCCATACCTGTTGTTGTTCTACTTTTATGGAAGTTTAGGCTATACAGAAACAAGGACCAAATTATAGACTCTTAAATTGGAAGGAATAGTCTAAAATTCCTTTGACATAAGAGGATGCTGAGATCTTAAACTGCCAACGTAGTTCTGCTGAAATCTTGGCAGGGTAAGATAGAGAACTGAGCGTAAGTTTTGTCTTTATTCATTTCTATTTGATTTTGGTAGCCTATATAATATTTGTCAACCTCAGTTTTTCCTCACTTGTAAAATGATGATAGTCATTAGTATTGCTCCCCCCAAATTTCAGGCCTACTTCCTTCTAGTCACATGGTAGGCATATCCTCCTCATCTGATTTGAAGTTAGCTGTGGCCGCATGACTTCCTTTGGTCAATAAGCTAGGAGCTTACATGGTAAACATCACTTCCAGGAGTAAGATTTGAAATCCAGTAAGTGCCTTGGTGGAGGTTTTTTTGTTTTTTTTTTTTTTTCTCTGACTCAACAACTGGCGACATTTGGATTATGGATATTACATAGACCTACCATAACCTAAAATTTGAGAAAAAGAGAAATCTTTGATGTTTTAAGATATGGAGATTAGGAGATTGTTTCTGCAACATAAACTAGTTTATACTGAATAACCCACAGCCTAACAGGATTTACATAAAAAATAAATATAATAAAGCTGGCGAAGTCTGGAACATCTTATGTGCTGAAGAAATGTTAGATTAACTCTCATAACCAAAAGTTAATTTCGTGTTTCCAGACAGCCAATATGGTTCTATAACAATATTGGCCAGTATTCCCAGTATAACATACTGCCTCTTCTTTAGGACCATTTTAATATAATTCAAGTTAGGGCTTAAATAAGCAATTCACTATACAACACATTTTAATGCCCTATTTTTGATTTCTGTGTTTCAATCATAGGCATTATGTCAACTGAGTCATGAAAAATTATTTTCTCTCCATATTTTTAGCTCTAAATAGCCAGGGAAGCACTCAGCATCTCATTGTAGGTGGCCTGTATGAACCTCAATCACAATGTGAATAAAAAGGGCATATAGATTTCCCTTCAGTGAAACAGAGTTCACACCCATGGAACACAGATTTTAATAAAAGACATCCAGTTCTCAATTTCTTTAGCTAGAACCTATAATGCATTGCTATTGAGTTGACTTATCTAATATCTCTAAGACTGGTACAATTTTTGTCTCTTCCTAGCCATTATCCTAGTCTAAATCCCCCGTGTTTCTCAAATGAATTACTATATCAAAATAAAGAGTTTTCTCTATCTTCATATTTTCCATTTTAATCCATTCTATAAAACGTAACCTGGCCTGTTTGAAATGATACAATTGATCTAAATCCCACCAAATAGAGAATAAAACTTAGAATAGAATTTTCGTGTTGTTATAGACTGAATGCTTGTGATCACTCCCTCCAATTCCTTTGTTGAAGCCCTGACCCCTATTGCAATGGTATTAGAGGTTAGAGCCTTTGGGAGGTAATTAGATTTGGATGAGATGGTAAAGTTAGAGCCTCCATTTTAGAATCAGTATCTCTATAAAAAGAAAAAGAGACACAAAAGTTGCCTCTCTCTCTTATGTAAGGACACACCAAGAAGGTAGCCATCAGAAAGCCAGTAAGAGGGCCCTTAATGGAATCAAATCTGTCAAGAGCTTGATCTTGACTTCACAACCTCCAAAAATTTGAGAAATGCCATTTGCTTAAGGCACTCAGTTTATGATATTATGTTATAGCAATCTGAACTGTCCTAAGGCACATATTTATCATATATGATCCGGTCCCAAGTTGCCTTTTCAGTCTAGTATCTCACCACTATCCATTGTACTTTATCTAACCTAGGGCTATATTTTCCAGTGTCTACTTCCCACCAGACACAGTTCAACAGCCTTTGTCAGCTTGTCCATTAGCTCTACTTTGTGGGTATACCGGCAGCTAGATAAGTCCTGGATTCGCTGTCATGCTCTGATTTTTCCAGCTCCATCAGTGCTTCCCAAAGGCTGATTAGTGATTTCTTTGTGATTCTCCAGTCTGTCTTTCCAGGTTCTTACTTCTTCGGTTTTTTCCACAGTTATATAATATCTTCTTTGTTTAATAATCTCTTATTCCATTATATTCATAATGGTTCTTTCCCTTATTTCACTCTGACTTCTGTGATCATTGGAAATAATTATAGGGGGCCAAAATCCTAAGGAAGAAAATCTGAAATTTATTCTTTGTTCTTATTAGATTTAAAGATATTCCATTGCTTGTAAAAAAAAAATGAAGAAGAAGAAGAAGAAGAAGAAGAAGAAGAAGAAGAAGAAGAAGAAAGAGAGAGAGAGAGAGAGAGAAAGAAAGAAAGAAAGAAAGAAAGAAAGAAAGAAAGAAAGAGAAAGAAAGAAAGAAAGAAACATTGCTAATCCATGGCATGCAATGGCAAAACAATTACTTAAGGGTTACTTGTAGACAACTGCAATCAAATAGCTAAAGATAATACTTTTCATGACAAAGTAGTTGCCGTCATAGACCATTTTATTGGAAGTAAAAAGTTGTTTGCTTCTAATTGCACTGAGGACTTGATGAAAGAAAATTATTTCTTCAGGGCTTTTAATTTTGAGCTGAAGTTTCAGGTTGAGAAACAGTTTCTATATTCTCAGTGTAGACATATCCACAAATCAAGGCCAAAGGCAAACCCTGATATAGTTGAACTATAATATATATTGAATTTTCAACCTCATAGTATCTCTTATGCTAAAGTATTAATTGGAAAAGAATGAGCTCCTAAAATTTGGGAAAAGCACATATAGGCGGATTTCAAGTAAACTGTAGAAATTAAGCCCAAAGTTCTGCCAAACTGCTAGTAAAAGCAATTCTTTCTCTCTTCACGGAAAAGTTTGGACAAATTGTATGGCCTCCACAAGGTAATACCTTACAGGAAAATGATTATACCTGCTAAGACCTAACCCAATACTACTCATTGTTTCAGCAAACTCAAATCCTGCCAAGCTGTAGAGGATATAAGATACAAAGGATATAAGAGGATATGTAGAGGATATAAGATACAAATAACATATAGGAAAGTATCAAATACACCAAACTCTACTAAAATTGTGCCAATTGTTATGGGAAACCTGGCTTCTAACAATGTTGAATCAATGTGGAAAAAAATTGTTTTAAGGTTCATGGTGAAATTTACTTATATCAGTTCTATAAACAACATATTCTGAATTCTGTGTTCAAACTAATTCAAGTTACTGTTGGTTGGATACAGTGGCTCATACTTGTAATTCCACACTTTGGGAGATGGAAGCAGGGAGATGGCTTGAGCTCAGGCATTGGAGACCAGCCTGGATAACTTGGTGAGACCTCTTCTCTACAATAAATCAAAAAAATTACCTAGACATGGTGGCCCACACCCATGGTTCAAGCTACTTTGAAGGCTGAGACAGAAAAATTGTCTGAGCACAGCCAGTCTGGGCTGCAGTATCCATGAACTTGCCACTGCAAATCAGTTTGAGCAACAGAATGAGACTCATTCATTCATTTTGTGACTGGGAATGGTTCTGACAGCTTTCTCAATTGCTCACTGAAAAACAAATATGCAATTGAGGAGAAGAGTACTTTGAGTTATGGATGTTCAAAGAGTTATTAACGTCTGTATACTAGATTTGTTGTATAAAACTTGCTCGCCTACTTTCCAACTGATCCACTAAAGGTTTGAGAAATATATTGTTGAGAGGAGTGCAGCACACTTGAAAAGTTTTGCAGTGGCTTTTCTCTAGGCAGGAATAGCGGTGAGAGTACTATGCTCAATTTGACTCCCTGAGCTCAATGGCCCTAACAGGATCCCAGAGTGGCATGACCAAATGGCAACCCTTAACTGACAGAGTAATTTTAGGAGTCCAGTGGTTTGATATTTTGAAGTTGAAATATCATTTTCAACATAAATGGCAAGTTGATGCATATGTACCCTCCTGCTACTAGGAAAAAGCAAAATACCTATTGGGTCTTTAGATTATGGAGACAGACAAGCTCCTATTTGGTTATGCCATTTTGACTCATTTATTAAGTAACCCAAAAGGCTTCCAGCTTTGAGTGAGGCTCAAAATAAAAGAAAGCTTTGAAGCAAGTTCATGCTGCCACACAAGTTGTTCTACCAAATAGCGAATGGACTTGATAGTTCTTGTAATGCTTATGGTAGGTGGAGATACTGTATGGAGCCTTTTGCAGTCCTCTGTATGTAAATAATGGTGAAGAAATTTAGTAATTGGAGAAAAACTATGCCATCCTCTGCAGATAAACATTGGCTTTTTGTGAAACAGCTTCTGGCTTGCTACTGTGCATTAGTAGACACTGAATGCTTGACCGCAAGCCACGGATTATGATGTGATCTGAAATTTCCATCAAGAAATAGGCATTGTCTGAACATCCTTCCACTCCTACCCTGAGCCATGAGTTTGGGCATGCCAGTGGGTACTCCAAAAACAACTGGGAACAATAATTGGTAAGTTAGGGACCAAGATTGACCTAACCCTGAAGGCACAAGTAAATTGCAGGAGCCAATGGATCAGCTTTCCAATGCACCTGCTTCTCCTATACTGCCTCTTTTCTCTTGACTTTTACCTATGGCCTTATGGGGAGTTTCTTATGTCCAGCTGACGAATAAGTAAATATTTATGCTCAATTATCTGTATGAAAGTACATGATGTGCTGGAACCCTGGACAGCTGTGCACAACAACCTCAGTTTGGAGTAGACAAGGACGATAATAAAGAAAAAAATCCATTCAAAAAGCAGAACTTTGTACTTGTTTATTTTTACCCCAGAGGAGAGATGAGCAAAACACAGATCTTCAGTGATTTGTGGTTGATGGCCAAGGTTAGGCTGGATGCTCAGGAATTTGGAATGAACATGATCAGAAAATTGATGACAAAGAGGTCTCTCATTGTCTATACAGATTACTAACACAACTTTCTAAATGGTCTTCCTGTTTTCAGTTTTGCCCTTTTCTTATTCATTTCCTAAAATATAGCCTGAGGGTCTTTAAAAATGTCTATCTGATTATTTCACTGCTCTGCTTGAAACTCTAAAAAAGGCATTCATTTCTCTTAGATAAAACCCAAACTCGTTAACATAGCTTACATATTCTAGCCACTTATTATCTGACTCTAGTTTATCTCTTTAGTCTGTGTTTCATTACTCTCCATGGAGAAAGCTATTTTAGTCTCCATTTATGCATGCTATCCTTCTTTTTGGAAATTCCTTCACACTATTTTTAAGTTAAATATAAACCAGTTTAGATATTATATCCACTGGAAAGATTTTCTTTTGGCCCACCATCCTCCCATCTTCAGATAGATGCTCCTTTTACATATAATTGCAGTAGGCCATGTTTCTACATAAATCTTTCAAAGATGGCTTTTCTTACACCCACGACCATTTGTGACTTATTTGTCCTATAGATTCTAGGCTCAATTCTCTAGACAATGTAGAAGGAGGGACCTACAATCTCCTCTTTATGTTTCTGCTCACCTGGGATGAACTTTTTCTAGCACAATTTAGAATTGCAATAATTATCTTTTTCAGTGGAAACTTTGCTTCAAAGTAAGACTCATTGTTTGGTTCCTAAAGGCCAACATTGAATATGTTGTTATCCCATTGAACTGGAGTCCACTTTCCTGGCACAGCAAAGCCAAATACTGACAGTGGGAGAACAGTGTTAGAAAGCAGGGTATTAGCCGGGCTCAGTGACTCAGCCTGTAATCCGCGCCTTTGGGAGGCTGAGGTGAGTGGATTGCTTGAGCCCGCGGGTTCGAGACCCGCCTGGGCAAGCGAGACCTCATCTCTACAATAAATCAAAAAATCAGCCGGGCGTGGTCGCGTGCGCCTGTAGTTCCAGCTGCTTGGAAGGCTGAGGCAGAAGGATCGCCGGAGCCCAGCAGGTCGAGGCTGCGGTGGCCAGGAGCGGCCACTGCACTCCAGTCTGGGCGACAGAGTGAGACTCCAACTCAAAAAAAAAAAAAAAAGAAAGCAGCGTATTTATTGCAGGGCACCTAGCAAGGAGAATTGCACAACTCATGCTTAAGTCCAGAACTCCCAAATGGCTTACAGACAAGGGTTTTTAAAGGCAGGCAGGAGGACGTTACAGCAAAGTCACACATCAGAACTTGAAGACAATACACTGGTTTGTCCTAAAGAGTTGAAACATTTTGAAGTGGGGAAGGGGAGCATAGGTCATAGGTGGATTTAAAGATTTTCTAATTTACAACTGATTAAGGAGGCAAAGCTTTGACTAAAAATCTGGGATCACTAGAAAAGAATGTGAGCTCTAGCTCACCATCCCTCAAGAAAAAATTTGCAACAAAGGAGAGTAGTCAGGGTTCAGACTTCAGTTCCCCTTTATCTGAGATCTGTATGCCAGTGGATTTGTTTGGTGGGCCTGTGTTTGTGAAAAACAACTCAGGGACATATGTTAATATATTATCTTTAGTTCCAATAGGGAACAAAACAAATCCTGACTAACTTCCTTAGCTATTGTTTTGAGTTAAATTTACCTTCTTGCTGATCAAGTTGCTTATTTACTTTTCAAGACTAGGCAAATGCCTGGAATTTCCCTTGAAGAACTCAAGATTTAGCCCCGCTCGGTGGCTCAGCCTGTAATCCCGCGCCTTGGGAGGCTGAGGTGAGTGGATTGCTTGAGCCCGCGGGTTCGAGACCCGCCTGGGCAACTTGGCGAGACCTCATCTCTACAATAAATCAAAAATTAGCCGGGCGTGGTAGTGTGCACCTGTAGTTCCAGCTACTCTGAAGGCTGAGGCGGAAGGATTGCCGGAGCCCAGCAGGTCGAAGCTGCGGTGGTCGGGAGTGGCGGCCACTGCACTCCAGTCTGGGTGACAGAGTGAGACTCTAACTCAAAAAAAAAAAAAAAGAACTCAAGATTTTCCATGCTTGGAGATGAAGGGCAGTGCGGGCCCCTTAGGACGGGTCTCTGCTTTGTCTCAACTTCATGAGATTAGGTACTTCATAATTATAGTCACCTTATTACTCATGTACACTGTCTTTATAAGTATATTGTGCATGTAAATTTATATTATAGATATAATAAAACTTCAAAGCTGAACACTTAGGTCTACTCTTACATCTCAACAATATGCCCTCCAAGTGGTTTTGTATTTATGTTTTAACATCTCTAATCATTTAAAGCTCACTGCAGGCATTTAATCTAGCATGAGATTTCTATTACAAAGGTATCAATTATATATCAATTCACAATTTCTCTCCCTATTGTTTTAAGCTACTTTTGTTCAGTAAAGGCCATTGTTAGGTCAAAATCCCAGAGAGGTCTCCAAAAAGTTAGGTCAGACCTACTGGGAGTTGTGTGATCCAGTGCTGAGCAAAAAATGCAAAGAATTGCACAGAACTTAGATTGGAAAAATATAGCTTATTTAGAAAGTAAATTAGAGAGAGAGAAGATATTCATGTTCCCAAGGTAGAAGAGGGGACCAAAGCTAAGAAAACATGACAACCATAGCTCATATAACCTTGTGGACATACCAGAGTTTAACAAAGCAATGGAAAATGACTGCTTGAGGTTCATTGCTTTTAAACCTGCCTTCTGATGAGGACAAGTTGTTAAGGTGATTGGGTGGAACTGAGGTCATGTGATGGATGAGTAGGTTAGTCACATGACTGTTGCCATATTGACTTGGACAGGTTTGGTCTGTGTTATGGTCACAAAGGGCTGATTAGGTTAACTTGGGTCTTATGCGTGGAGGCAAATTCTTGAAATAGAAAAGCTAATTATTACAAAACAAGCTGGGGAGGGATTGTAAAACAATTATCAGTATCTGCCTCTGAGAAAACAATTCTGTCCTTGGCTAATGATTAGAGGGCAAGTTAAAGTGAACGGGTAGAAAAACATGAAAAAGCTAAGCAAAATGGCTGTTAAAATGACTGTTCATTGGGTATATCAACTACACGTTGGTCCTTTCAGCCATATTGACCAAAAGTTCAATTCTTCTAAAAATGAATCGTTACTTCAGGATTTAAAGACTATGACTAAAGTTCCAAAAACATCATCACTTTAACTCTATGTGTCTTCATATTACATATAGAAACAGCATCTAGTGGAGAGACAGAGAAACAGAGAGAATGCAAGAGAGTTGGGATGTTTATTTGAGAAGTTAGAATGTCTGTGTGAAAAGAACAGACTTAAGTATCATTTTAATCATCTCGATTAAAAGACACTATGATCTAAGTGAGTAAAGAGGCAGAAAATTTCCTTAAAAAGTGAGTTAAGTAAATAGCTACATATAAACCTGGTATAAGAAACGGTTTGCATTATGTAGAAATAGGAAAAGCAAGCTATTTTCAGCTGAACAAATTTCCTTACCTAATTAATTTTTGCCATTGTTTTTAATTTTCTCATAAGCAATTACTATTAACCATGCTTGTCATGCACCAGTGGTAAATTTTAGAAAAGCAAAATTCAACGGCTTTTGGATATTTTCACCTTTCATTTTTGGAATTTGTTTGGGTGACTAAGACAAGCAGATGCTTCTTTGAATCATGTAAAGACTCAAGCAGATTCTAAGCTCAGTGCAAATGGGCCTGCATATTCATCATAGTCTCCAGCTATAAATGGCAAAGGCAACAGTGACCATGTTGATCAGCACTAGGCATCTGGTATGCAGAATTATTGTGAGAATGAGAATGTTCTGGGTGTCCTTGAGTCTAGAAAAATAAGATATGGTGAAAACAGACACAAACAGACAAAAAAATGTATAAATGTTGATACCAGCATCCATACTCATCTTAATCTTTTGTATACATCTATTAGATGTGATATAAACTAATAGATTTAACAAGGTAATGTATGATTGTTAACATATTTGGATACTATTATGAAAAAATGTTCCCCTATCATAGGATCTACCAACAGAGCGTTGGCACAATTCATAAGAATTGCTATGCAAATAATTGCAGTGTCAAACAGTGATGTTAAGGAGCAATCAATTATATTACTAATTAGGAAAACATATTTTTGGCATTAGAATCAGTGAGATTGTAGAGATTGTTTAATTTGTATATATTATAATTGGGCAAGGAAGACGATATTGATATACCATTATTGCTTATTGTAAGAGACTTGGTACAACATCCAGAAGTCTCTCTAAGATTATTTAAATAAAGGAACATTTCCAAAAAAACCTAAATTATTTTTTAATTTTAGAAAAACAGAAATAACGTATAAAATGACTATCATGAAATATGGATACATAATTGAGGGAGTGATGAAAAGATTATCTATATATCAAAGATAAATTAGACTTTGATCTTATTTATCTTTTCTTAACACAGAAGCCACAGCTAAATCAGCTTTGGATGCTTTTACATTGGTTGGGATATAGAACAAACATAATTATGTTCTCCAACAAGAAAGTGATTACTTCTCATATTCCTACACTTCTAGACACTGACATGACAATGAACATTAGTGATTCAATCTTTTAAAGAGAAGAAAGCACATACCCCCATTTTATCAGAAAATGATATATTATAAATTTCTCCAATTCTAATTTGATAATGAAATAGAGAGAAGTTTCTTCCTTCCTGAATATTCCAACTAAAGATAGCACAGATACAAAGAATGAGCAAGTAGATCTCTAGACTGTAGTCAGTCCTTTTCAGAGATGCTGAGAGTGGACCATGATGTCAGTATGTCAGCAGCTTGGTTTTGTCTCCATCCATACTTAGTTTTGGTGACCCACCAAAACAACCATCTAATTCTGACCTCAACCACAAGTTCTGCTTTTATCTTCATGTTCTCAGTACCCTGAAGATAGTTGTTGCCTTTATACATCAAATTACATGAAAAAATAAGTTATTGCATTTTCTACACACTGTACTGGTATGGTTTTATGTCATCCTCACAACATCCCTGTGGCATATATATCATAAACCTATTTTTATATGGGGAAATAAAATAGATGCTAAATAAAGAGTCAACAAATTTAAAACAGCAGGGCCTGGATCCAAACATGGGACTGTATGACTCCAAAGTCCATTGCATTATCTACTGGAGGTTAAAGACAGCAATGTAACTTACGTGTACTATTGGGCCCAAGGTATATCTATATCATGAGTCAGCAAAGTTTTTCCACAAATGAACAAATAGTAAATAATGTCAGCTTTGTAAGCCAGATTGTCTTTGTCACAACTACTAACTGCTATTACACATTGAAAGCACCATAAAAAAGGACATAACTTTGTTCCAATAAAACTTTATTTACAGAAATGAGTTGTAGGCCAGATTTGGCCCTTGTAGTTTGCTGAACCTCGCCTCATATCACCTTATGAAATGTCCAACTTGATAAACATTCAATTGACCAAACATTATTTCATACAGTAGGATATTCACTCAATGCATTACCTAAATGGTCTTAGTGCCCCCAATGCCATTTGTAGAGTCACTCCTCAAACTGAGGTCAGAAACCCACACTTAGCATAGATGGAACCATAGAGTAAAGGCCATCCTCAATATATCTGAGAGATGCCTGGGAATCACTATCATGCTTTTTCTTTATTGGTATAATCATGTGTTTAATATATTATTGCATGATATCCTGAAATAAAACTCCTGTTATTTTAAAATTTCAAGATTTTAGTAACATGCTACCTACCATTGGGCATGTGCTAAGACAGAAAGAGAGACAGATACAGGCATAATACATATATGGATTGATATTTAGCAGACACTGACTATAACTACTGAACTATTAAGTGGATAAAAAAACTCTTTGGTAATTCTTAGCAATGGTTTTTTTTAATCAAATAAGAGAGGCATCTTTATTTGATGAAGTTGATTCCGAAACTTTGCCGTGGAAGCTGAAATATTTTGTAGAAGAAAAGAGTTACTAGTCAAAGAAAGTGTTGAATTCAAAGGGAACTTACCATAAGAAGGTCAGAGGCCCTGGTTTCTCTCTAATGGCCTGACTTTATGTTCATCTTTGTCCTTATATCACCTGAGTTTGCTGTATATATGAGAAATATATATATACAGACGGTTCCTTGACTTACCATTGGATTATGTTCTAATAAACCTATCTTAAGTTGAATGTAAGTCAAACATGTACTTACTTTGGTTCTTTGGGAAGTAGCCCCAAGGTAAGTCAAAGGGCCTACTGAATGTATGTTGCTATCCCACCAAGGTAAAGTAAAAAAAAAATGTAAGTTAAACCATTACAAGTTGGCAACTATCTGTATATTCATCATTCCTTATCATGCCTTCAGATGTGCAAATTTTGCTAGGTTCTGGTTAATATTGATGATAAAATATAAAGGAACAGATATTATTTTATTTATTATAAAAGCTTTGTGAGTTTAATGCTGTTTTATGAAATCATTAAAGTTCAAAATGTGCTTAATTTTTCAAGAATATTTTTTCTGAATTTGGAGGTCAAATTACACATAATAAGTTGAATTCGTGGATTAATAAGTTTAAGAATTTTTAGGCCATATCTCTCATGATTGTGAAAAGCCATGTGTGTGTTGTGTGTATGCATGCACTCCATATAGACAGTTTCACTTGTGCTTCTATTTCTCCTGCCTCCTTAAATCGTTTTTTTTTACTGATTTGTGACATACTCAATTACCTAATGAAACTTGACATGTTTAATTAAATGTGTAATGTTACTTTTTTCCATGAAAATCCATGAAGTTAAGAACCATATTTTTATTGTTCCTTGCTGTATGCCCAAACACTAGCACAGTGTATGAGCCATAGAAACCACTTAATAAACAAGTAATTGCTAATCTAATAAATTAAATGACCATTTTTATTTCTTTTAGGTGTAACATTGAAAAAATGCACCAAACATTTTTGGTACAAATTATCTTCAACGAATAAAGTCTGTGAAGAGTTAAATATCTAATTTCATTTTTTAGACTGATTTTTACATTTATGTCCTGAAAAGTATTATTATCCATCTTCAAGAGCATGTACCAGAGAGCAGAGAATATACTCTTCTAGATCCTATGCTTTGTCAAAGAGGCGAATCAGTCTTCAGCTGCTGTCAGCTTAAACGGTTGAGCTGTGAAACTGCTCAATTAAGCTTCTGATAGAGTATCCAGTAGATTGCCACTTTGGGCTACTGGATCAATAATAATAATTTCTCTTATTTGTATAGCAAGCCCTTACACTTACAAATGATACTTTCACATCTGTTACCTAATTTTATCTTTCCAAGAACAGGGTCAAGTAGGAGGGTCAGACTACCTTTTCCGTTTCACAAATGAGAACAGTTCAGGACTAGATAAGTTAACTGGCAGAGATGGAAAAAATATAAGACCCTAGGTTTTCTAAATTTGAGTTCATTGCTCTGGTCATTAGATAACTCTGTTTCATGACATAAGCACCTTTGATGATACACACACATCTATATTTACGTTCAGCGGCAGAACCATAGATAACCACTTATCTACCATTTCTAAGAAGACAGAAATTATGAGGATTAAGTGCAACCTTTAATGATCTGCTACAAGATCAGAGACAGCATTGCAAGGGAGACAATGTGGTACAGGGCAAAGATTATAGACCCTGGAGTCAGAGAAATATTGGTTCTATATTTGGCTTGGGATATATAAAACTTCATGGCCATATCTGAAAACAGTGTTATCATTTATGGCTACTAGAGGTTTGCTTTGTCTTGAGAATTAAACACGATCATATGTGTGCAAATAGGCAGAGTAGCATCAAACCCATTTTTATTTACTTTGAGAATACTAGATACCTTTTATTTACTTTGAGAATACTAGATACCAAATATCCATTTGTGTCTTCTTCCATGTAGTCCACATCAACAACAAAAACTGATTTGTTGTGAAGGCATTTTTTACATAAGATGAAAACATTGTTTCCCAGCCTCCTGATAGGGGGTGACTGACATGATTTTGACTAATGAGAGGTGAAGAAAAATTGTTGTCTAGGACTTAAGTGCATGTCAGACATAGTATATGCCTTTTACTTTTGCCCTTTCACATCTTCCTGCCTGACACCTGAACAGAAAATTGGAGCAGCCACCTTGTGCATAAGAGACCACAGCAACATGGTAAGGATGGTGAAAGCTGATAGAAGGCTTCTAAGCTTCTGATTGCATCATACAGTCACTGTACTACCCCTCATTTGCCTCCGTTCATGTCTTCATCTTGTGATGAAACGCATGTAGAGGACCCAACGAAAACTGGAATTATCTTTTAAAGGGTGAGACCCTTGTAGTACAGCCTCTCCCTACTAAATAAGTGTTCTAGGAATCCACTGGCATCAATGTACCAGTTAGTGTTGTTGTGAGAGGCTGCATTTGGCTTCAGTGAATTTTTTTTCTGGAGATTCTTTCAATGCAACTGTCCATTTCAAGTTGGGTAATTTATGAGTTCACCTACCCACAACCTGCCGAGTGTTCAGCAGTGTTTGACCCAAAATGGCATGGCCCCCATGCTCCACCCTGCCTATTCACCTTGCTCCAAATGACTAATTTTTATTTCTCCAGATGAAATAAAGTCCTCAAGGGGAAACATTTTGCTGATGTGGGGAAGGTGAAACAAAAAATAGCAGAAACACTGCAAAGAACTCAAAAACTGTTGTGAGCAGTGGAAAAAGCACCTCAATAGGTGTATTGCATCAAAGAGAGAGTACTTTTAAGGTAACTGAAATTTAAACATGTAGGAATAAATATACAATTTCTTATAAATGAATTCCAGTTTGGGGGGGTTCCCCTTTGTAAAGATTCTAACTATTAGGGTAAATTTCCTTTATAGCCAAACAAAATACCCATTTCATAAAGCTGATTTTATTTTATTTAAATTTATTTAAACAGTTTCCTAATCCTTCCTAAATAGCACTGCTAGATTAACATGTCTCTAATAAAAATATATAAATAATATGCTGATAAGTTCTTGGTCAGTGACATGCCTTAGTTGTAAAGTTGGTTATTGGTGGCGCTTGAGGTTAAATCCAGGCAAGTGTGTCATTCCCAGAGTGAAAGTTGATTCTCATGATTTAGAGTCTAATAAAGTGTCTAATAAAGTATGAATTTAGTTTGTGATTTGTCAACTAGGTGACATTACCAGATACGGATATAAGGGCTTCACATTTGACATAATCTTTACAACAACTGTATGAGGAAGGGGCTACTATTATCATCTTTTCAAGTGAGAAAAGTAAGGTGTAGAGGGATTAAGAGACTTCCCAAGAGCGCACATCTAGTGAGGAGCAGAGTTGTATTTTCAAACACAGCTCTGTTTTTTTCCTAATCTGTATTTCTGATGTTTACATTATGCACTCTTGATTCCACATATAGAATGTCAACGTCCAATTTCTGCTAAGGGAAATTTGAGTACCCAAACAGAAATTCTCTTCAGGAAAGTCTAGACACTTATTTATATGTACAAAGGAGCCTCTCCTGGTTGGAGATAAGGACACAATACACCAGGTTTATACTCTACTCGGTTATGTTTTAGAGGCGCCATAGTGACTAATTCCAGAAAATATGATAGTCTGCTGCTAAGTCATTAATCATGTGACAGAATCCACACAGCTTAAAAAGTAAAATATATTTCTCAGCATATTTTGAGCAGTATTCTCAGTGGCAGATATCTATATTTGTAGAAAAGCCCTAGTGTTAACCATTTAGCCCCTAGGGATAGGGATAAATCAGTCTCCACTATCTAGTACAAAATGATCAGACTTTTCATTTCATTTTTAAAAATTCTCTCATGTTAAGCCAGACAGCAACATTTCTGTTTTCTTCCCTCTAGCATCTGGAATATCCATGATCTAGGATATATTTTTATGGATTTAGAGTCTAAAATGTCACCACATGCTGTTGCTAATAATAACACATAATAATAACTGCTGTGAAAGTTCTTTAGCTGTCAGCTCTATTTTCATTGCATTTAAAAAATAATAATTTTAGTGCCCATTGCTGTGCCTCTGAATGCATTTACAAATCAAAATCATATTTTACATTTTAAAAAAGCAGCATAAGAGTAACATCTAGCTCATTCAGATCTTATGCTTTAGGCAAAATAATTGCCTGGACTACTAGTAAAGAAAGGCAGTGATTTTTCAATGATCAAGAATTGAAGTAGGCTGTCAGTAGAGGGTAGATTCACAGACTTAAAGAAATTGATAAACTTAGAATTTATCTGGTTCAACTTTCTTTTTTTTTTCTAGACTGGAAAATATGGTTTATTTAGAAAGAAAGTTAGAAAGAGAGAAGAAAGAGAGGAGATTCCCCTCCCCAAGGTATGAGAGGGGGCCAAAGCTAAGGAACATGGTGATCATAGCTCAAATAGCCACGTGAACACAACAGAGTTTAACAAAGTTGTGGCTCTGGTTCAACTCTCATCTGTTGTATTCATATTTCTCCTTCATGACCACACAAAAATCACATAACATATCTTTCATGAAGTCATTTTGTACCCTGATATTTTCTCCCTTGATAAAAGTACATTTATGGATTATTATTCTGAGACAGTAAATTCCATTTTAAGAGTCTTTTAGTCAATGATAAGTTGTTTTTTGTTTATTTGCTTTATTTATTTTTTATTTGTTTTTAGGATGGAGTTAAAAAATAGCCAAAATTCTACCTGAGGTTTAAGAACATGCACTACTAAAATGAAAGAGATGGTTGTTGGTTCCAGTGATCTTTCCTATAAAACCCTTCCACACAAGAGGATGCTAGGATGGTCTGAGTAGTTTTAACACCAGTATCTTCAACAACAGTCATTACATAAATACTTTATCCTATCTGATAGTATGATAGATGTTCCCCCTTCAAACCTATCCAGTCTCTTCACTTCTTACATCCCTTGTGGGGTTGCAATCAGTAGATCACTGTTATAAGACTTTCACATCTGCCTTTTCCTCTTTGGAATACTCTTAACTCCCAATACTTCTTCAAATATTGACCACTTAAGTAAAATTGTATTTTATATAATCTCAAAATGCCACCCACAACTTGCAAAATACATTGGTGTTTGTATAATAATTTTATTCAGTAATCATTTGACTATTCATCTAGATGATAAACTCCATGGAGAAAATAGGTGGGTTTTGTTTTTGCTTTTGTATCTTCAGCACTAAGCTCAAATCTTGTTTCATACTGAATTATGAGCAAATATTTGCTGAATAGAAGATTGAGTGGATGACTAAGAGGAAAATAAAATGAGACTTTCAAGGAGAGAAAGTGGGTACATTGGGGCAATAGATTGAGTAGAATGAATAGGCTGAAATCTAACTGCCTCTGTGTGTGTGTGTGTGTTTGTGCCTGCACATCTGTGCACATGTGTTTGTGTATGTTTATAAGTGAAGGGAAGGTAAATGAATGGGGACAGAAATGAGCATGAGATGTAAGCTGGATCTCAGTACTTAAGCCACTGTATGAGGTAGAGAAATAGGTTAAATCTTGTAATTACCTACGCTTACACTCCTGGTCCCTTCCTAGCTCACACAGTGAGGTCACTGTTCTTCTCTTACTCATGTAGACAGCCCGAGATTGTATTCTTTGGAGAGTTGGACTAGAGAGATACACATTTAGAGACAACATGGTATGCTGAGAGTGATGGTGAGAGTGGGTGTGAGATGAGGTGAGGAACATAAAGCGAACATCCATGAAATTTTCAGTACCTTTTCAGGCTTTTGTCATTCTGATTGGGAACAGTAATATTTCTGTGTTCAGGTCCTCAGAGAGGTAGATGTCAAGACAGTATGATTAGATGGGTACAATGAGGTTCAAATTTGAATTTTTTGGTTTTAGTTTTTGCAGCTTAGGAAGAAGGGGTCTACATAATTGCTACACTACAATATAAGACTGGAAGTCTTGCTTCTACGTAGGAAAAAACCACTGGAAGATTAAACTACCACAGAAAACAGTTAAGCCAAGAGAAGGAGAAAATCTGATACGTTATGGTAGTGCCTGCATCTAGACCTGGAAGGGCCTTAACTTGGAGACTTGAAGAAACAGCAAGCCAGTAAACCTTCATTTCAACTTTTTAAAAATTGAAACAGCTTAAGCAAATAACTGACTGAGGTTTCCAGTAACTGAATAGAAAGTAAATATTTTGGACCCTGACAATATTGAAATGATACAATTAATTAATGTTAAAAGGGGAACACAAACATATTTATATTAATTCTTTATATTTGAATATAAAGGATGGAGTTAAGACTTAAAATAGTTTAATCAAGTAATAGAAGCATATTTAAATTGGAAGATGCAAACATGAATGTAAGACAAATGGTAAAATATAGTATGTTTTAAGGAAAAGGGAAGGATATAGAAATGTAACAAGTTAATCGATATCTTAAAAATGAAGATGTAAAAATAAGTATAGCAGACTAATTTATTGTATTGTACGGGAGCTGGGTTTTATTAACATTTATGGGGGAATTTGAAATTTTTATCTATTTAAATTAAAAATGCATAGATTCTTGTTTTCAAAATTCTAATTCTTAACATTTATTCTGTGGCTATATTGGAAGGAGTACATAATGAAGCCTGTAAAAATATATTAAAGTCAGCTTTTCTTTGGTAAAAAATGAAAACAAGCTAAATATGAATCCATAAGACTTGTATCAAATAAATTATGCTATGAGATCATTACAAAGGATTAGATAGTTCCAACGGAATTAGTAGGCAATGATGTACAAAATATATATTTTAAGTGAAAAAAATCAAGTTCCAAAATGGGATACAGAGTATTCTATAACTAGTTTAAAAATTACGTACATATGTTTCTAAATGTATAGAGCTTATCTGTAATGAACAGCAAAAAACTGTTAATTATGATCGCCCCGTGGAGACAAATTAGATTACAGAGGGACAAGGAATAAAAGGAGACTTATTTAACCAATTTAGTCTCTTGTATTTTACATTTTATACTACATACAAGTACTACCTATTCAAAAATAAATAATTTATTTTAAAAATGAATAAGGTAGAAGCAAAGCCAGAGGACTCCATAAGTGAGATTGAAAAAGATCAATGAACTAGGACAGGTAACAAACAGTGTCAAATGCTACTGGAGAAACCAGAAGAATTTTGAAAAAGAAGGTGTGATAACAATTTCAAAGAGGTCATGTAAGATTTGACTTGTTTTTAAATTTGCAATTGCAAACAATGTCTAATAAAGCAGAAGGGGTTTGAAATAAGTTACAGTATAAGAAGAAGTGGCAATAAGAGGTAGCAGCACCAAGCCTACACTATGGATCTGTGTTTACAAGGAATAGCCTAACACAGGACCAGATTCTCAAGAGTGTGATGGGAAGGGAGGATTTCAGGATGTTTGCATTGACTGGCATTCAGTTCAATTCCAACCCTCAACAAGAGCTAAATCTGATGTATACAGAAAAGAAAGAAATAAAAGGAAGATTGGGCCAGAATGAAATTGAATACTGTTTACATAATTTTACTGATATAAATACTGCCTTCAAGCAGCTTACAGTGGTCTCAGAAAAACTTTTGTTTCATCTCTTCATACTGAAATTTAAAAACAACCATGTATTTTCAAATTAAATATATTACTTTCATTTATTTCCTCTGAAATCAGGTTCTGAGTCTTCCATACCTTGTTCACCTATTACTGGGTTTTCTACACATGCATTTATCAAATCTCTGACACCCATATAACACAGTATCGACTTGTTAAAAAAAATAGTTGCTTTTGCAAAGGGCTATTTTAGATCATGCCTGAAAGAACTGTGCTACAAATGTGTAAGTGCCTGTGGAGTACAAAAAGGTAAGCTCTCTGTCAGTCTGCTCCAGAGTGAGAGAAGAATCTGCCAGTGATGTACAGAATGTAGATACATTTTTAATCTAAATTTATTCCTAAAGCATTCTCTGAGGGTAACAGTAGTTATTAAATTGCTAGTTACATTTTGCAATTGAGCAAAACTTGAAGTGAACGAGCACAAGAATCAGGAATTATAATTCCTTTCATTCTGAAAATGTAATTGCTCCAGTTCACTATGCTCTTCACACTTGAACTGTGGGTGAGGAAAACACTGGATGTGTGTCAAACTTTCAACTTAATATTGTTTTATTAGTTATTACTATTAACACATATTTCTGTTCTTAGTCATTTGCTAAAGTTTAAGTTATAGCTATAATAACTTTTTTATATCAAACATTTCATTAAAATGCTTCTTTTTCCGTTATCACGGATGCACAATGAGGCAGAGTTGTGGAGTCAGGGCACCTGGTGTGTGTGTGCGTGCATGCGTGTGTGTGTGTGTGTGTGTGTGTGTGTGTGTGACAAAGAGAGAGAGAATCATGTCTTCTTTGATTTCTGTTCAGAAGCTTCTATTACAGCTATATTAAAGATATCAAAATAACTAAAACTAGTTTTCAGTTCTTCACTGATCTCTCTTTGTTTGACTGATTCCAGAATACAAGCCACAGAAATCAAAATCCATGCCCCAGCTGTAAACAAGAAAATGCTCTTTGAATAAATATGGCACATTCCTTCAAAACTAGAATATCTTTTCAACATGTCATTTCTTACCATGGAGTCCTTGATCCTTATGGATTTCAGACAGTGATTTTCACAGAGATGTAGGGATGATTATATTAGGATGTCTGATAGCAAAACTCACCTGCCCACATTCTGTTCTCTTCCTTGTTTCTCCATGACCCAGCCAAGAACCGGGTTACCTTTTTGATTTTTTTCACAACTGTTTTACCTGCCACTGTTTATTACTCTTTCAACTATTGACTAGAATGGGAAAGCTATTGCTATCTTATTCTCTTTCTTATCCCCCCCACCCGGGAAATACTAAAAACATGTCACACATAACTTTGCTTTTTTGATAAAAAGTATACAGCATACTCCGTTCAGATGACAGAATTCCTCAGAAGATTGGAGAGAAAAAAAATTATGTGCCATTGCATAAATAGAATGGCCCCATATTGCGTATGCTACTGGAGAGAAACTGGATTGGATGAATCACTTAAAGTTGGCAATATTCAAGTTTCCTAGTTCCTCCATCCATATCCCAAAAGATGACTAAAAGGAAAGACAGTTAAATGCACATCCGAGACTAAAATTATGATAGTTCACGTGGGTAGTGACCCACACAAACACTAGAATCTAGATAGCATAAATTAATAAAAGAGATTGGGAAATTATTAACTTTTTACAAATAAGTAGTATTTGAGGTTTTATATAAATATGTATGCAAGTCTATGATATTTAAGGTTGTTTGCTTTTCTCATTGTTAGTAGGTTGTAGTTTTTGATAAAATTAAACAAGATTCTAAAGGGGTTATACCCTAATGGTGATAATCAATAAAAATGGCAGGGAAAAAGACTGAACAGTAAAAGCCAGTGTAATTCTAGGCAAGCAATTGACATGATATTTAAAAATACTTTTGTCAAAAACAAGATGTAGTTGAAACAATTTTTATTTAAAATAAGAAATGGTTTCCACTCACTTTTGTTTTGGTTTTTATTAGCATTTAGTTTATTCAACAAATGTTTTTGAGCTCCAATTATGTTACCAGGAAAGGAGAGCCAAATATTTCTACTTAGAAAAATATGCATGAAGGACCTGGTTAGCCAGTTTGAATTAAATAAAAAAATGACCTGTTCTTTGATTCAGCATACACTTTAATCAAAAGAGTTATTGACCTTCAGAATCTCAGTTTGTTATACTTTATTCTGAACATGTTTCTTAGATTGTTGTGATGTGGAGTGTTATTAGGAATAGTATTTTCTCCAGAGTTGGTTTTCTTTAGTTCTTAAAAAACTATATCAAAAAATTATTATTAATAATAGTAGTAGTAGTAGTATAAAAACTAATGACTCAAAAATTTTTTTGCAAACTTTAGTCTGAGAGAAAGATACCCTGCCACCCTAAATAGTAAAGACATATTCTTACCTAAGTTAACTATTGGTTTACACAAGAGTTACCCCCCTGGAAATACTAAAAATACAAGAGCACCTCAAAATTCCTAGTGTAATGAGCATATTATGGCAAAACAGGAAAAATATCTCAAGTGTTTTAGATCTGGAAAATGCTTACCACTTTTATAAAGAATTTACCATACAGCCAACAGACACATGAAAAGTGCTCAACCTCACTCATCATCAGAGAAATGCAAATCAAAACCACATTGAGATACCACCTAACCCCAGTTAAGAATGGCCACCATTAATAAAACAAACAACAGCAGGTGCTGGTGAGGATGTGGAGAAAAAGGAACACTTCTACACTGCTGGTGGAAACGTAAACTAGTGCAACCTCTTTGGTGGCGATTTCTGAAATAACTAGAAATTGATCTTCCATATGTCCACCAATTCCTCTATTGGGAATATACCCGTAGGAGCTTAAATCATTCTACAAAAAAGATACCTGCATACATATGTTTGTTGCAGCTCTTTTCACAATAGCAAAAACATGGAATCAAGCATGTTGCCCAATGCTGCTGAACTGGATTTTTTAAAATGTGGTACATATACACAATGAAATATTATGCAGTCATAAAGAAGGACAAATATATGGACTTCACAGCAACTTGAATGGATTTAGAGTCATCATTCTCAGTGATCTATCACAGAAACAAAGGACAGAGTACCATATGTTCTCGCTCATAAGGTGACCTTGAACAATTATCACAATACTATAAGAAAGGGATTGGCAGTAACGGGAAACTGTCAGGGGAGGGAAGATGGGATTGTCAGGGGAGGGAGGGGCACACCTCATCAACAAGGGTACCTGCATAATCAACGTTTGCATACCTAATCCTGAATTGTTCCTCACATCTTTATAATAAAAAAAATTTGCTGTGACATATGTGTTCCCACGTAACAGGGAATTCATTTTCAGTCATATTCTACTCTGGCAATTAAACTTGTCATGACGAGTTATTAAAATTTTTAAATAGGCAGAGATAATTTGTAATATTTTCAATACGGTGTTGAGTATAGTCTCCTTTCTGGACATTATCAGATTTTCTAGATTGTGTTTCTTTGACTGAAAATGTACAATTTATTATAATATTTTGCATACATACAATTCTTGTCTCCGTGTATCACAAATAATGATTCTTTGACAATAGTAATGTAAACAATTTCTGGTCAAGAGAAAAAGTAACTCAAAGATTACTATTCTTTGGCTACATTAACCACTAACCAGTTATACATATATTAGCAAATTTATTTTTACATTTTTTGACTAGCAAACTATAAAAATCCAGATTCCTCAAATTCTTTCCTGAACCAGGTTTATTATTTTGCTGATGCTTTCATTAGCATTAAATTAAAACTTTGACATGTTATTTTATATTGATATGAAAGTCATGTTTTAACTTTTTAAAAATCATGTTTTAGCACTTCAACTAATAAAATAGTCCTCCAGTGATGAGAGCAGAAACAAAAGGCTGATCACAGGAGCATAGTGTAAGCTGTCAAGAAAAAAGCTACAGAATAAAACAAAAAGGGAAATCACGGCTCAGTTGTAAATTACAAATGGTAAGAATTTAGCAGATCTTTAAAGGATAGTAACAACTCTAGGAGATTATTATTGATCAGCACCTGAAGACAAAGTTAAGTTGGAACAAGTAAGCAAGCAGAAAGAAAGATCTCTCTTGAGTTAGTTCACTTCAGTAAATCTCAGTTGAATATTCAGTACATTCCAGGTACTGTGCATTATCCAAGACATTCCAAATTTTGTAATACACGATATATAATTTCAAGTAACTAAAAATAGATGCATTTTAATTTCAATATGATTAATGTAGGAATAATTCACATTGAATAAAAACTGAATTTTAGAGTAATCTGAATGTGTGAGTTTGATAGTTTAGTATTTATTTGCAAACTTACGGGAAACAAAGTTTGTTAGAGGGAATTCTAATTTACTGGCACCTAAAGTCAGCAATAGGAATATCAGTGAGGAGCCTATGGTGTCTTCTCCACAAAATTGGACCCAAAAGTGTAGTAAGTAAGACCTTTGCTGTGAGAATCAAGGTATTGTTTCAAAATAATTAGGTTTCCAAAGTGTAGTGATCCAATGTTAAAAATGTTCAAATGCCAGAATGAACACGTACATGTCAATGTTTTATGTCATTAGTTAATGAGGAAAATAACAGATGAAAAATCTAGTTAAGTGATGAGAGTAGAAACTGATAAATACATGCTTAATAAAGAGAAAATTGACAATAAACGAAGTGAATGTTTGCAGACACATTTTGTCTTACATTTTAGCTTTGTGTAATATTTTTCTTTACAGAGGAACTAAGGGAATCCAGTGTCTTAGGGCAGCACATGGGTCTTGGAACTCTAAGGCAACAATATGATCAGCCAGGCAGGCAACACACGGAGGGCACTAATATGGAGTAGCAAGGTGGCCTACCATCTAACCTCAAGTGATTTTTTAAACACAGACATAAAAAAGAGCACAGAAGAGAAATAAGAAAAGGCATTTGTAAGTAAATGTGAGACATTTCCAGGAAATAACATAAGAAATTAAAAGCACAGACTCTGGGTTATTAAAACCTGGGTTCAAATCTAATGTCTCACTTATCAGAATTTTCATACAATTAAAGCACTAAAATGATTTGCGCCTCTTTGTTATTTCTATACAGAGCATAGCTCCAGGACCTACTTTTAAATTTGTGATGAATATTAAATTTGAAAATGTGCATAAAGTAAGTCAGGCACATAAATAAGTTGATAAATGTTAGTCATTATTTTTAACGACCCGTAAAGATTTCAAAGTCTCTCAAGATTTTGAAAGGTGATGAGTAACATATGGTGCATTGGTGAAGGCAAGAGGTGATCAGATTTTGAATATTGATATTGTGATCTTGGATTTTCACAGAAAGTCTGTTAGATTTTGGGAATATCTGAGTTGGATGGATGTTAAGATAGGAATGGACACTGGACACTAAGTCTTCTCTGAATAAGGGCATTTAACAAAGAGCAATAATTATGGTCCAAATACAAGGATGCAATACCCCAGCATACTCTAGATTGGGTCAGAAAAGTATAAGACATATTAGAACAGACCGAGAAAAAACTACCCAAGTCAAGAAGTAAAATTGACTAAAGACTAGAATGAGGCATTCAAGTTGATTAAGAATTTTTTTCTATTCCTACTACATTGTTAGTTTATAACTAGATCCTTCTGAATATTATTTAACATTTTATACTATAATTGTGCTTATGTTCCCTGCATAGAAAGAAATTCATACTAACATGCCACTAGAAGATCAGTCACATCTGATTCTTGATATTGTTTACAAAAATATACATTCTGAACATGACCTACTATCACAGTAAGCAGACTAGTGGGAAGAATCTATTACAGAAAAGTAAGAGAACATTGGGAAATTATGGAACTGGAAACTAGCAAAGACTGCAGAATATAAACTTGTTTTCACCGTGCATTCATCTTTGTATAAACCACCAAATAGTAATTTCAGAAGTACCCCATTTATCCTCTATTCTCAGTTGAAATCTGATCTCAAGAGCTACAGGAGAAAAACTGTGTATTTCTAGATGAATGAGAATTAGATTCAAGAAATAGCAAAATCCTCTGAAGACACTCCTTTTTGGCCAGGCTTTATTAAGATTTTTCCAGTTGTGTTCATGCAAGAAATTCAACTTCATAAAATATACCTATTTGAGCACAATGCCCCAAGGAAGTAAAATACATAACTCTTGTTCTTAAGAACTCTGTTAATGACCAATGGAAACACCAAGAATCTTGTATCAGACCATCTTCCCAGAACCTCTCGTTTATCTTGCTTCACATAAAGCAGAGGAAAACATGTTAATCTTGGAGTTACTTGGACAACAAATTGAAAAAAAGGAGAATGGTAACACATTGTGGTCAATACGTTGAAGCTATCATAACCAAATATTCCTGAAAGCTAAGTGGTATGATGGCATCTCCATGCAACAAGAGGAAATTTCTAAGGAATGTTCTAAGGAATTTCTTTCCAAGATCTTTTAGCATAAAACTGAGACAAAATAGACTGTTTCTCAATTTTTTATTACTCATCTTTGAATATTTTGTTTTTTTAATACTTTGAAAGTTTCCTTGATATATATTTTCAGTATTCCCTTACTCAGCTATTTAAAATATTTTCATATTAAAATAGGAATAAAGCTGTCACTGAGATCGTGTGGAAAAAAAAGATGGCTAAAAGAGTAAAACAAACATTTCTTTCTTAATATCACACATCTCATAAGAAACAATAAAAGTCATATTTTGTAATCCAAACTGAATAGTACATTTACAAAATCAATGATTCTGGCCTTAGTAAACGCTAAAGGAAACGTATAAGAAAATAAAATCATTTAAAGCCAAGAAAATTAATAACCATAAAGTTACACTGGTATAGAAAATTACTTTAAATTTGCTGATGATGATAAAAATAATTCTTCACTTTATTTAAATATGAGCCTTCCCTTTCATAATAGCGATTCTTTTAGAGGAAGAACTAAAACAACTCAATGAGATGTTCAAGATGTTTTTATTCTAGAAGATTTGATTTTGAAATAACTTTGATAGTAAATTGTTTTAAAAGGTAAACAGATAAATGCACTAACTACAATTGACCAGGAAAAGAGGCACAGTACATGCTTTCTTGCCATTTAACTACGTTTTTAACTATCGGATCTGAAAGTAACACAATTGAGCAAAAAATATTTCAGTCCATTGTTCATACACAGCCGCCTCTGACCGTTATTTAAGCAGCAGCATCCTCTGATGTTAGTGAGTAGACGAGGTTTCCTTTTGTTCTCTTAATGTATCTATTGAGTTTTCTTTACAGGATGAGTTGGGAAAAAAATCAAGGATTTAAGAGGCGGGGGGAAAAGCTAATATCCAGACATCAGCTGCAGGAGATAATGGATGGACTAACTTTTTTCATTTTTAATCACATGGACTAGATAAATAATTTAAAAACTTTAAATATATAATGCTTTCAAAGAAGGGAAATGGACTAGGTTTCCAAAGATATTGACTTCCAAAGTGCTATATAGAGTGGCAAAGTATTAAATTTTTAAATATTCTGATCCTAATCTTTACATTACAGACTATCTGTGTATTGATTGAAGCAGTGTGTTTTCTTTCTTCTACCAAAGGCCATTTGCAGATATCACTAGCTGTCATTCTGGGAAATGCATTATTGCACTATCATTATCTCCCCACATAATCAGAATCTTCCAGAGTTTGTTTTATAAGGTTTTTTTTTTTTTTCATACATAAAGCTTAATATGTGTTCCTAATTTTTGTAAAGAAAAGTTTTTTGCATCTTTATTTCTCACTGGAGTTAAATATTATGGTGACTATTCAATTCTGAATGTGAATATTGAAATTGGAAATCTGATGTTACCAAACCATCTGTAAAAGTACAATGCAAATTCTGTTAACTTTTATAAGCACAGGACAGTCACACTAACTCATTAGGTCAGCCTCTAAATGAAAAAGAGATGAGCAAATTTATAATAAGTTCTCTTTCTGTGCTACTAGAAACTTAGAATGTATTAATAAGTGGTTTATTCATATGATAAACACAATATACACATATATAGTCAGGGACTTTATTATTTAAGGAGGGTTCCAATTAATGTATTCCCAACTATTTACAGTGTTGATGACCATACTAAGTGTAAGTCTGCTCTACCAATAAGTATGCCTACAAGAAGGAAGGTCAATGGATCAGCGTTTTCCTTTGTGTGAAACATAAGCACCATGGAAAATGTTGATGTATTGTAAAATAATCTATTAAAAAATATCAGAATTAGTTTATCCTGGGCTAATGGTAAAACAAATGGTGTCTCAATGAGCATCAACCTTTCAACATGCTTAAAAATTAACAAGTGGATAAAACAAAATTTAGAAGAGCAATATTTAAACTTATAGGCACATTGAAATGCTTTAATAAACTATGTTTGGGGCCAGTAAGGAGACAGGAGTCTATAGTTTACGTGTTAATTTGTATTTTTTAAATTGTATTGTTATTAACCAAGATTATGCCCTTTCCTATTCCAGTCCTGACTATGGCCTCCTCAACTCATTAACTCATTTCTCTCAGATCTTATTTCTATCATAAAAACCTTCAGGGAATCTTTTCTTGTTTTGTTGACCAGATTAGAAATACTCCATGTAATACTTCATTACTGTATTTCTCACAGTTGCTAAGTCATATTTACTTCTGACATTATTTTACTATTGTCTGCCAAACTCACTAGACCGTAAGCTAAACAAGGGTCAGAAAATGTCTCCTCCACCTCCACCTACCCTGTTCTCTTCGCCATTGAATCTTCAGAGTGAAGGATAGTGATGGATAGCACATATTGAATAAATAAAGCAATGAAATTGTGGATCACAAAGACAGAAAATGAAAAATTAAGTCTTTCCACAGGCCTTATAAGAATAGATTAAGGTAACAAGTGAGACCTAGAAAGTTTAAACAAATGGCTCTTGACAAAGATTCTGTGCATGTTACCAAATGTATTGATACCAATTTTTTATTTAAAGATTTTACTGCACAAGCATATATTAAAGATTTTACTGCTCAAGCATATATTAATTCCTCTCACAAACACTACATAGATACATGGTGTCAATTACTCAAAAGGATTTCATTAAGTAGTGCTCCAATGTACATACCTCCCAAATGCTTATTTTGTGTTGATGATATCAAATGTAGGCATAATCCTTCAGAAAATGTGTATACTAACTAGTAAAGATACTTTTAATACTGCCCTATCCATAGAAATAATTTTATCCAATGCAAATGTAGATGTTTATTCATCAAATTCATAAATGTCTGAAAGTTGCATTATCTTTGCAATCTTCTTTCCCATATACTGCTATGATACTTAAAGAAAAGCAGAGTATTGGCCTGACAGATCTAAAATTCCATATATTTTAATATATGCTGCTGACACTGTGCTAACTTATACACTTAAAATAAATGTTTCATCTTCTCTCTGAGTCAGAAGGTGATTTTACCCTGAAGGGCATCATTTTATGAATTCAATAGCAAATACTACATTAGGCCTAGAAGTGGCCTCTGGGGCTTTTCTTGATCTATTCTTGAATCTTCAAACAGAAGAATATTTTAACCATTACGTAAACAAGTATTGGTCCATGTGCTGACACCTTAACAAATTCAGAACTGAATAATGAGAATTAAGCAGAAAGATGTTGAAATTTAATCATCTCTAACTCTTTACTTTAGTTACTTTCCGTCCATCTAAGTTGTCTGTGGATACCGAGTTCGGCAGAATGCTAAAGCAATCTTTGGAGATATGGAGAGAATGCAAAGAAACAGGAAAAGTTGTGATAAGAACTTGGCAGTTAAGCAACCTCCCTTTACCTTGGGAAGAGCACAGTGTTTGCAGGTCTGCAGGAGCCATTACCTACCAGAGTATTCTGGTTTCCAAACTTAAAAAATAAAAAGGATGAAAATACTATGTCCTCTCTCAAATACCAATTGTGTACAGACATAAACTGTATGTGTAAGAATCTCTTGTCATATTTTAAGACCGTTTTCCCATCCCGTCTTTATCTGCATTTCCTGACTATTTAACCTCTGTATTGATTTTCTTAATTTATGTGATTTTGTGTCAAACTATGACAGTGCATTTTAGGCTTACTTATTTGATTTAACTTTTTAAAAATACGTTGTAGTTCTTATTTGTAAGAAGAATACCAACTCTATCTTGGATATAACCCTCTTAATGAAATAGTTCAGCATTCTGTGCTTTTAACATTTTTAATTAAAGAAGTAGTTTTTTTGTAAAAATGTATTTTGTGATTGAATTTTTGTCCAAATATTGATTTTGTTCCCTGTCTACACATTTAAAAATAAATACGGGGAATATTTTTTTTAAATGTCCTTGACATTCACACTAAACCAAACAAACAAACAAATTACACTTCTGACCTAAGCTACATTTAGCCGTTTGAGCAGGTGCATGTTGGCTACTTGGAAGATAAACTAGTATGGAAATAAAATAATAAATTCATTTTAAAATATAACCAGGACTGGCTACATAATTTGTGAGACCCAATGTAAAATGAAAACATAGAATCACTTTTTCAAAAATTAAGGATTTCAATACGGTAGCAGCCAAATGTTAAACCATGTAAGCCCTTTCTAAGCTTGGGTCAGTGTATTACTAAACAGGTGCAACACTCATCTAGCTGGGTAAATCTAGTGATTTAACTATCACTTTGCATTAAGTACTAAGGGTGATTTTCTTAACACATATTCTTTTTAAACTAGTAGAGTCATAACAATTCTTTTTTAAATTTTATTTTAAATATGTGGTATATGATTCAGGGTTGAGTATACAAATGTTCATTACACAGGTACTCTTGTTGATGAGGTGTGCCCACTCCTTTCCCCGGCAGATTCCCATTACTGCCAATTCCGCCTTCACCCCCAGCAATCTCCCACTACTGCCAATCCTTTTATTATATTATTACAATAATTGTTCAAGGTCAGCTTATGAGTAAGAATATGTGATAGTTCTTTTTTTCT
>CAUYQG010116309.1:0-51478 GCA_963574415.1 Tarsius wallacei | reverse complement strand
TTTTTTTTTTTTTGAGTTGGAGTCTCGCTCTGTCGCCCAGACTGGAGTGCCGTGGCCGCTCCCGGCCACCGCAGCCTCGACCTGCTGGGCTCCGGCGATCCTTCCGCCTCAGCCTTCCAAGCAGCTGGAACTACAGACGCGTGCTGCCACGCCCAGCTAATTTTTGATTGATTGTAGAGACGAGGTTCGCCAAGTTGCCCGAGCGGGTCTTGAACCCGCAGGCTCAGGCAATCCACTCACCTCAGCCTCCCAAAGTGCTGGGATTACAGGCTGAGCCACTGAGCCCGGCTGAAGTGTGTCTTTTAAGTGGCATTAGGTTGCAAAGTTTAAGAGGATGAAATACTAGGGTTTCATTTACACCCAAGCACATGATGATGATTGTAGAGATCGAATATGATCGTAGTCAACTCCTGGAGGAAATGAGTCCACAGTCCATTTGCAACAAAGTGGGTAAATCTGAAGCATACCCAGCTAATTTTTAAAATGTTTTGTAGAGATGAGGTCCCACTGTGTTGCCTAGACTAGTCTCAAACTCCTGGGCTCAAGCGATTCTCCTACCTTAGCCTTACAAATTGCTGAGATTACAGGTTTGAGTCACCGTGCCACCCCTCCTGCTTCCATGTCTAGCTGTGAAACAGCAGGTCTCTAGAGGCATTGGCATGGTCTGGAGGTCAAGGCTTGGTTGTTTTGGGGGTGCAGGTTTTTCAGAAGACACAGACTGATGTGGGTAGAGGCATCCACGAATGATGGTGCCTCCTAAAGGCAGTGTCATTGAACCTGGAGCACTGCTGCAGCATGAAACTCTGTGGGGTCAGGACAGGGCTGCAAGCACACAAGGCCATGGCTTTCTTTGGGAGTGGCACACCGAGGATAGCCAGCCCCCAGTACCACGATAGCAACTGCAGCTCTGCCCTTGAGCAGGAGCATGGGGAACAAGGAAGGCTCTGTCCATCCTGCGACCAGTGTCTAGAACTGCTCCCAGGCCAACCAGCAGAGACTCCAGGGCCAAGTCCTCCTTGTCCAGCTCCTCATCAGGTCCTCTCCTGGGCTCTGCCTGCCCGGTGGATCTGCCCACCCTGTCTCGTCCACTACTGACTCCACAAAGGCCCTCAGGCTTGGATGGAAATCCTGAAGCGGCCCTTCCTGCCGCTGACATATCTGGGAGTCCTTGGGCTAGCCGGAGCACAGGCTGCCGTTTGGCTCCTGAGACACAGGGAGGTTGCAAACCAAAGAGGATTGAGCCTGGAAGGAAGGAGCACAACAGATTCGCGCATCACGTGGGCAGAATTCCCAGTGGGCAGCAGAATGAGGGCCTACTTCAGCCCCCACTAACGCCCTGCCAGGCTGCCCGCCCTGCAGTCATGGGTGCTACAGACAGTGAGCAATCAAAGCACGGGGAAGGGGAGGTGTCCTCTGGAAACAAGTCCAGAATGCTGATAAAGCTGCAACTTTCCACATCACAGGATAGATCAATAGTAGGCTTTTGTAAATACTGTGCCGCCCTGGGTCACGTGTTAGACTTCCCCACAGTGGGAGGATCCGTGGCCTCGGGCTCAGGATCTAGGCTCTGGTCTCAAGTCTACACGATAACCTGCGGCCTTGGACAGTCACTTAGCTCCCTAGTTCCCCAACTGTAAAATGAGGGCTTAGACTATGTGACCTTTCAATCATTCCATTTTAGTATTTCATGCCCCCTTTTTCTGTATCTTCTTGACTTAGGGACCACTAGGCAAAGAAACAAAGCTATAGTGTTAGGAACCTATTGGTGATACAAGTCCAGGCAAATGAAGTTAGAACATTCAGTAACGACAAGACAAGTTGATTTTCAGAAGTCCAACTCACATGTAACTTTCAGGCATCTGTGTGTTGCATAAAGTTATATATAAAGTAGGCTGGGAGCGGCAACTTGCACCTATAATCCCAATACTTTGGGAGACCGAGACGGAAGGATTGCTTGAGCCCAGGAGTTCAAGATCATCCTGGGCAACATAGTGAGACCTTGTCTCTACAAAAAATTTAAAAATTAGTCCCACATGGTGGCATGTGCCTATAGTCCCAGCTACTCAAGGAGCTGAGATGGAAGGATCGCCTGAGCCCAGGGGGTTGAGGCTGCAGTGAACTATGATCATGCCACTGCACTCCATCTTAGGTGACAGAGTGAGATGTTGACTAAAAATAAATAAATAAATACTGTCCTACACTCAGTGCCAAACATTGTGCTAGGGGTTAGAGAAATATAAATGAAAATATCACCCATTCCCTCAGGTAGCTTACTAAACTCTAATATGTTATCACATATTTTCACAGGTAAAATACTCAACCTTCCCAAGTATGTACTTGCCCTAGACTAAAATCAACACAATGGAGACTGAGGGTAGGAGATGGAGTCAGGTATTCTAAGACTGACCGTGGTCAGAGACTGGTGGGTCCATCTGCCTGCCAGTTGTGGAATAATTACTTTAGGAAGTTGATACTGGCCTCAGCATTTCTTTCCCACCAGGCTCTGTCCTCAAGTTAGAGAGAAGAAATTACTAAGAATGGGTCCTAGGTCACTAGGGGAAGGTACAGGGAACCACTGATCAAAGCATTTTGTAGACAGTGATGACAGACTTGTTACCAAGCAATGGGCTTGTTTTCTGACATTCATAGAAGCCAATACTATGGCACAATTTTCTGAGATAAGGAAGGCTTTATTGTGAGGTTGACCAGCAAGAAGATGGGAGGCGAAGCGGAAATCTGTCTCCCCAATCTGGAGTTTGGGCAAGTTTTATGGGTTAGGGAGGACAGTTGGCATGCAGAATGGCTGGCAGGGCTGATTTTGATTGGAAGGACTTCAGACAAGACTATTTAAGGTAAGGTATGAGGAGGGGGTCTTACCCCTAGACATTCCTAGACAGCAGACCCCTCGCTTTTCAAAGTGTTTCAGTGCTCATGTTCTGGCCTTGTCCCAATCTTCTTTAGTTCCACATGTTATTTGAGGTCGAAGTTTTTTTCTGCACATGCTCTGGCTGCATAACTTGCAAATTCTTAGCTCTGTGTCTGCAAAATAACTACCCTCAGTCTCCACTGTGTTGATTTTAGTCCAGGGCGAGTACATACCTGGGAGGGTTGAGTATTTTACTGGTGAAAATATGTGTTAATTTTCCACCCTAAAGTTTAGTAAGCTCCTTGAGGATGATATTTTCATTTATATTTCTCTAATCCCTAGCACAATGTTTGGCACCTAGTGTAGGACAGTTTATTTTGTTTTGTTTTTTGTCTTGTTTTGCTTTAGTTGGAGGTCTCACTCTGTTGCCCAGGCTCTGTTCTCTAGAGTTTGGCTAGATAAAACTAATTTAGTGATTACAGACTGAAATTCAATCAGAGATGGGTGCAGAGATGTAGGGGATATTCTTGGTGAAAGGCCAGAGTTTTGAGAAAATGAAAGAAATGATGTGAATGAAAGAGACAAGAGAAGAAAGCATCTTAGAAAGATGCTAAGGCTTGATCCTGGCCATTAGGATCATAGGGTCAGAAGGACCATCGGAGGTCATTACATCCACCTCTACCTCAATGCACAAGAGCAAAAACCGTCTGATGGGAAAATTGTGAAGAATAATCAAGCAATCCTGGAGTCCAAGGTGTTCACTACAGAGCAAAGCCACATCTGCTGGTGCTTGGCAACTATAATTGGGTCAACCAGCTATATAGACTCAAGGGAAAGAGCTTGCATTTGTCCTTCTCATTACTCTCGGAAAACTCAAGCCCCTGCTACATCTCTATAAAAGCAGAGAAAAGGGCCAGGCTCAGTGGCTCAGCCTGTTATCCCAGCACTTTGGGAGGCCGAGGCGAGGGGATTGCCCTAGCCCACAGGTTCGAGACCAGCCTGGGCAACTTGGCCAGACCTCGTCTCTACAATAAATCAAAAATTAGCCAGGTGTGGTAACACATGCCTGTAGTTCCGGCACTTGGAAGGCTGAGGTAGAAGGATCGTTGGAGCCCAGCAGGTCAATGCTGGGGTGGCTGTGAGTGCCACAGCCCTCCAGCCTGGGTGACAGAGTGAGACTCCAACTCAAAGAGAGAGAGAGAGAGACTGAACTACAGAAAATACTTAGGCAGAAGACACTTTAGAAGGGCTATAATTCCCACATGAGTGTTTGTTTCTTAGATACTAGACTCACACAAGGACTAAAAGAGGAGACCCAGGGGTGGATCCAAAGTAGATGGAAGATGCAGGACTTCCTACACCTTGTGCTTCTTCAGGGAAGTCTGATTCCAGAAGCTGTATCAGGTGTAGCAAATCTAAGCCATGCATGCCCTTGTGTCTGTACCCCACATGACTGACAGAGCCAAAGCCCTGTCATGGCATCGTCTCGGTTGTGGGCATGAGGCCAGATCACAGCCAGTCCAAGGTGGCATTGAGGAGGAGGAGGAGAAGGTAGGATCCGGTACCCAATGTCAGGGTAGCCAACGTTGGCAGACAGGGTTAGTCAAAGCAGGCAGACACTTCTCCATGAAACTGCCTTTGCCTCCTAGGCAGCCACATGTCATTGGCCGCCATCATTCTTCAGCATCACCTCACAGCAAGAAAGTCAGTTCTTGCTCCATTTTCAATATTTGGAGAATGTAAAACTAGAGTGAGTTTCAAATATCAATGCGTAGTTGTGGTTTCTCTCGAGGTATTTCAACTCCTCCCATTCGCAATTTGCTTTAAGCATCAAGAGGAAAGTGAGATTCCAAGACCAGTGAATGGTGAAGGATAAAAAGAGAGTGAAGGCCAGCATGGTGGCTCAAGCCTGTAATCCCAGCGCTTTGGGAGGCCGAGGTGAGAGGATTGCCTGAGCCCGCGGGTTCGAGACCCGCCTGGGCACCTTGGCGAGACCTCATCTCTACAATAAACCAAAAATTAGTCAGATGTGGTAACACATGCCTGTAGTTCCGGCTACTTGGAAGGCTGAGGTGAAAGGATCGCCGGAGCCCAGCAGGTTGACGCTGGGGTGGCCATGAGCGTGCCACGGCCCTCCAGCCTGAGCGACGGAGTGAGACTCCAACTTAAAAAAAAGAAAAGAAAAGAGAGTGAAGATGGTAGTAAACACAGGGCCATTTATTAATTTTTCCCAAATACATCGATAAATCCCTCCCCCCCAAACACTTGTGTGCTTTCGATTTTTAAAATGGAGTGTTTTCTCCAGATGACTGTGACAATTCCAGCTTGTTGATGCCACCACCTGGAACAGGTATATGGAGAGTTGATTAAAGCACTGAACAACATACATCCAGGAGTTCATCTTTCTTCTGTAAAAGGCTGTCTATGCACTGGAACAAGCCATCCCACTAGTCTTTGTGTAGGGGTTTGTGTGACAAAAATTTACACACAGTGCTGCCCGCCAGGAAGTAGGGGGAGGCTGAATTCTGTCTTCACCCAGTTTACTCTCATCATTAGAGCACATCCTTTCAAGACCTTTCTGAGTAGCTGTTGCATCCGCACTGGGCCTGAAAGGACTGTCCCTCAGATCTATCAGAGGCACACTTGTGATTTCTTTCTACCTGGGTTTTTTACTGGGTGCTGTGCATGAAAACTTGTCAGGGGACAACTAGCCCCAAATCATAGCTGGGAACATCATTACCTGCTGCAGTGAGTGACCCTGAGAGGCTGGTGAATCAACTATTTCTAATGCAGAGCTAGTTACTTCTCCTGCATCCTCTTCAACACACGCTGCTATTAAACTTCAAAATGCTGATCTGCTTTGAGGTTGTGGATAGCATATCCTAGTGTCAGCAAAAAGGATATTCTGCCAAACATATATTCTTCATCGTATTTCTCACCGATAAAAAAGGAAGGATCCTATTCAAAGGTTACAAACACTGGGGTGGAAGGAAATATTCTCCAAAAGTACATGAAGGTCCCTCCCTTCCCCATGCCATTGAGATAGTCAATGTCCAGTTCAGTTCTTGGCACAATATTCATGAGTATTCAGTAAATATTCATGAATTGAATGTATAGCCTCATACCCAAGATTACAGAAAGCCAAAAAGTTAGGAGACAAAAGGATTACAGAATTAGGAATACTTGGAGAAAATCAGAGACCACCAGTAGTGTCTATATTGTTAGGAATGTTTTCATAGGGCTTCTATTACTCAACATTATTTTTAAAATAATCCAATTCCAGTACAAAAAGAACTTCCAAGGAAACCGTGGCAGTTAGGAAGCAACTCAGGCGGATTTATCTCTGTATCCTCAGTAAAGTGAGTGATTCCAAAGATGAAGAAAGATTCCTTGCTTCCAGGCAATAGGAAATCTTCTAGTGCTGGAAGGGAAGTGGGTCACAGAGGAAATTCCACTCTCATCTTTCATATTTGAGTTTGACAAAAATGTTTTTTATAGCACAAAACTTAGAACTTCACCAGATCTATATCTCTTAAGACTTGATATAAAACATTTTCTGGTTTCTTCTAGCCATTGTGTAATCATAAAAACAAGGCTTGACCGGGCTTGGTGGCTCAGCCTGTAATCCCGGCACTTTGGGAGGCCGAGGCAAGAGGATTGCCTGAACCCATGGGTGTGAGACCCACCCAGGCAACTTGGCAAGACCGCGACTCTACAATCAAAAAATTAGCCGGGTGTGGTAGTGCACGTCTGTAGTTCTGGCTACTTGGAAGGCTGAGGCGGAAGGATCGCCGGAGCCCAGCAGGCTGAGGCTGTGGTGGCCAGGAGTGTGCCACTGCACTCTAGTCTGGGCGACAGAGTGAAACTCCAACTCAGAAAAAAACAAGGTGACTCAGAGTAGGCAAAGTTTGCTTGCTTCTTCTTGGATGTGTGGACTTAATGTCATAAAGATGCCAATTTTCCACCAGATCATTTAAAAATTAATGCAAATCTCATGGAAAATATTAGTTTTTTAGACAAGGTGATTTAAAGTTTATTTGAAAAATATAAGTAATAATGCTAGAAAAATTCTATAAAGAAGTGAGCCACCACCAGATATTAAAGCCATAATAATTAAAACTGTGTGGTTTTTATGCTTAATAGCCAGATCAACAGGTCAGAATAAAACATTCATACATAGGCACAAATACATAGGAGAATCCAGCATGTGACAAAGTGGCATTTCAAATCAGTGGGGAAAAGATGAATTCCCAATAAGTGATGTTTGAACAGTTAGAGTAATTCATTCAGACTAATTGTTGAATCTGAATATTCACACTTTCAAATATATAAATGCAGTCTGTAGTATAACTTGGAGCAGAAATCACGTTATGTGCTTTAGATTTTAAAATCTATCATTCAATTGAAGTTATTATTGCAAGTGTAAAATGCTGCAATAATTTATGATTGTGAAAATTAACTTTATATATAAAAATTCTTATGAACTTGTAAACAATTGAGAAACAAATGAGTCAATATAAACATTAAGAGTAATATCTTTAAAAATTAGATTTTTTAAAAAAGTACCACTTATTAAAATGTAAATAATACAAACCAGACAAGAGATCAGACATAATTCTAATCTTCATATGATTATTTGAGGCACTCTTATTTAACAAAATAGTCTTTAAAAATCGTATCTAGGTCATGAGTCTTTTTTTGAAAAGTTCTATTAGAAATTCTTCACATCTTGTAAAGATGTATTAAAAATATTAACTTTGGCCGGGTGCAGTGGCTCAAGCCTGTAATCCCAGCACTTTGGAAGGCTGAGGCTCGAGGATTGTCTGAGCCCAGAGGTTTGAGTTAGCTTGGGCACCTTGGTGAGACCTCATCTCTACAATATATCAAAAAATTAGCCGGGTATGGTAGCATGTGCCTGTCGTTCCAGTTGCTTGGAAGGCTGAGGCAGAAGGACTGCCTAAGCCCAGCGGGTTGATGCTGGGGTGGCCGTGAGCGTGCCACTGTACTCCAGCCTAGGTGACAGAGTGAGATTCTGACTTAAAAAAAAAAAAATTAACTTTGCACTTCAAAATTTCATGAGGAGGAAAAAAACTCCAAAACGATTATCAGAACATCCATGAATCAGGTATAATAAAGCATATAGAGTATAAAGAAGTACAAAATAAATGCTGTTAATATTAAATAATATTCAGTGTCTTGTACAGAGAGACATCTGATAACGTGGAAACACCCATGAATGGCCAGCACGGTGGATTGATGACAAATTCATCGATGCTTCTGTATGTTTCTTTGAGACTTCTGGATCTCACAAAGGAAGCAACAAGGTGAAAATCTGATTGAAGAACTATATATAGAATGAAAAAGTGATTAATAAAAGCGTCTTGTAATTGTCACTGATAACATATCCAACATGACAATTTAGTAACCAGAAGTACACAATGTTTGTTCACACTGCTCAATAATGTGTTTGATAAGTAATTACAGCCTAACATGTAACAAAATGAATGACTATAAGCAGAAAGATGTTGGGAGCACATTTAACTTAACCTTCTTTAGCCAGAGACAAGGTACATGATAATTAAGAAATTACGAGCCGGGCTTGGTGGCTCAGCCTGTAATTCCGCGTTTTGGGAGGCTGAGGTGAGTGGATTGCCTGAGCCCGCAAGTTCAAGACCCGTCTGGGCAACTTGGCGAGACCTCATCTCTACAATAAATCAAAAAATCAGCTGGGCATGGTAGCGCGTGCCTGTAGTTCCACCTACTTGGAAGGCTGAGGCGGAAGGATCGCTGGAGCCCAACAGGTCGAGGCTGTGGTGGCCGGGAGCAGCCACTGCACTCCAGTCTGGGCAACAGAGACCCCAACTCAAAAAAAAAAAAAAAAAGAAATTATGAAACAGACCCAGGCACAGTTGTGTGCACCAATAGTTCCAGCTATACAGGAGGCTGAGGCAAGAGGATCACTGGAACCCAGGAGTTCAATTTGGAGGCAGTGTCCAGTAGGCCTGTGTCTTCAGCACTACTTACCATTTGGGAGTTTTTATTATTCCTTTTTTTTTGAGTCTCACTCTGTCGCCCAGGCTGGAGTGTAGTGACACGCTCACGGCCACCGCAGCCTCGACCTGCTGGGCTCAGGTGATTCTTCCACCTCAGTCTTCCAAGTAGCTGGAACTACAGGCACATGCCACCACGCCTGGCTAATTTTTTAATTTACTGTAGAGACGTGGTCTCATTGTATTGCTCAGGCTGGTCTCGAACTCCTGAGCTCAGGCAATCCTCTCGCTTCCACCTACCAAAGTGCTGGGATTACAGGCATGAGCCACCACACCCAGCTTTATATTGTTTCTGAGCCTCAAAGATGCATCTTGTTTTTGAGTCTGGCTTTTAAATTTCTTCTGAAGAGTTTGAGACCAGCCTTAGCAACATAGCAAGACCTTGTCTCTACAAAAAATTTAAAAATTAGCCAGGCATGGTGTTGCATATCTGTAGTCCCAGCTACTCAGGAGGCTGAGGCAGGAGAATTGCATGAGCCCAGCAGGTCGAGGCTGCCTCTGCACTCTAGCCTGTGCAGATCCTGATTTAAAAACAAAATTTTTTTTTCCTTGAAATATTTTGTCTATTATGTCCTGTGTTTGGAGTTACAGAGGAGTTCCAACTCCAAGTGAGAACTTCAAATGATATCCAGGTAATATAATAGAAGATGTTACTAAATTGATGGTTCATCTTAAATATTGACTTACAAATCGAAATTAGGGATCCCAGAACGTATCTTGCCCTATGTCAAAGAGACAGTCAAGTATCTCATTTTTAGTGTGTGCACTGGGGCCTTCTGCAGGCGCTAAGGTCACCGACCACGTGGGTGGATTCCTTTGTAACAAGAGCCCTGCACACACAAAACAGAACCTGCCTACTTGGTTCTTTTTCTTAAAGTAGCCAAGCCCTTGGCCCAGTAGCTGAGTTCTTTTCCCAGTTTAGTTTGCTAAAGCTGCTGTTCCACCAAACATTTCATGACTCGAATTGCAACTTTCAGACTTGGCATCATTTTAATGTATCCCGTTTAAAATGACAATCCCTACAGTAACTTAATAATTCATAGTCACTTACTGAGCCATTTGTTCTGGTGTACTTAGAGAAGTCTGTAACATCCTCTAGTGGCGGGATTATATGTTGCTGCTAAACTACTGCGGAGGATTGGAATGAGTGTTAGGAAATTCTAAATTCTTTGCCTTTGGGCTCATCGTATCACCTGGCTTCAGGCCACTTTACTGAAAGCTCATATTTTAAGATGCTAATTCCCAAGAGTTCCTATTTTCTTAAATTACAAAGATAAATCAGATCTTCAAAATTCAGTTCAGATTTGGGAGAAAGCTGTTCTGTAGACTGTATCAATAGGTCCTTTGGGGCTGGGTACAGTGGCTCATACCTGTAATCCCAGCACTTTCGGAGACTTGAGGCAAGGATTACTTGAACCCAGGAGTTCAAGACCAGCCTGGGCAACATAGAGAGAACTTGTCTCCACAAAAAATCCAAAAATTAGCCAGGTGTGGTGGTGCATGCCTGAAGTCCCAGTTACGGGGAGACTGAGGCAGGACTGCCTGAACCCGTGTTGGTGCCATTGCACTCCAGCATGGGCAACAGAGTGAGAACAGACTCAAAAAAAAAAAAAAGATAGCGGGGCAGAAAGTTGGGAGAAGGTGGGTGAGGGACTAAGATGAGCATTCTGGGGCTTCAGCTCTTTAAGCTTGGTTTGGCAATATTTTAAGGCAGAAATTCTGATCCCACCTCCCCACTGCCAACACGCAAGATGAAGGATGTCCACACTTAAGAAACACATTCACAAAAGCACACCCTGGGTTAGGAGCGATTCTCAGGATCTACTTACAGCCCCATTGTTTCTCCCCTACTCAAGAAAGCCTCCTTAAGTAGGAAAAGCACATAGCAAATGCTACACGAGAACTGTGGCAGACTTAGACAGTGCCTACACTACACCACTTCACTGGCTGCCACAAGACTCTCGGGACGCTTGAGCTCTTCAGTTTATTGCCAAATGAGGGCAGTTTCTGCTCCCACCATTAATGACCACATGCCCACTTCTACAAACTTGCTATTGCGGGATCTTTAATCAAGAATCAGTCAAGTGAGAAAAATTAAGATTTATTTTTGGTAATGACCAGATAACTAATCTGAATAAGGCACATTCTTCAGCATCCATCAAAAACAAATGCAAAAGCAATCAGTTACACAGAAAGGGAATGCCGAGAAGTCTGACATTCATACTGGCAGAGCCCATTTGTTTTTTGTTAAGTACAAATAAGCAGAGTGCAATCGGGTTTGGAAGTCAGTGTGCTGCTTCTTCCCTTTATGACAGGGGTGGCAAAGAGATTTAAATGTCATGTGATCTCTAATGTACCAGGAGCAACTGCCTGGAGCTTTGCGTTGCTAGGCCTGGCGTGAGCACAGGCGGAAGGATGTGTTGGCTGCAGGCCAGGGGTGGCATGCATAACACCTTCTGCCAACTCTGCCCTGCTGAGATGCTACCCAGACTGTTGCTTCCCAAGTCCAAAATGTTCTTTTTGGTCATATAACTGCTCTCAGCCAAGAGCAAATTTAGTTTACGAGCGTCAGTGAGGAAAAGCAGGAGACCATTTCCCAATACATAGCCAATTTATGAATTTTTAAAGACCTCAAAGCAAGCTGACACAGACATTACAGATAATACTGAAAGGAAAGGCACTGAAGACTAAATTATTTATGTCTCTACAGATTAGAGGTTACCGGCTGTGTACTCAGAACATTTGGATCGGCCCACACAGATTCAGAAGTTACAGGGCAGTACATGACATGGAAACGAGCTTTAACAGCCTCCCCTCAGGTTGTGTGAGGCAAACTTAGGCCCACACCATTAGGTGTTTCACAACCTAACACCTAAAACCTAGCATAAAGAAAAATAAGGTCTACTTTAAAGTCATCTGGAGAAACTGTTTTACATATTTGGTTCTCTCTAGAATGAGTAACATCTTCTTTGCAAATACATTATTATTCAACCAAGCATTTCTCATAAAGCATCAAGATTTCCACTGAACAAGCAAGACAGTGTTCAAGGTACTTGAATTCTGAACAAAAACAAAAAACCACCATGACTCCTCAACAAATAAATTTTAAAGAAATATATCATGCTCAGATTGATGAACAAGATATTAAAATGAAGACTAACATTTAACTCCATACTCAATTTGAAAAACAGATAGAAACTGCTTTCATAAAATGATATATTAAGAGCTTTACAAAGATGTACTGGTTTATTTTTACAATTTTTATTTTCAAATGATAAAGTTTCATGTTGCTATCTAAAAGTACTTCTCTACAAATAAACTGTGTATAGATAAAAGCTTTACTCCCGTTAAATAACCCTCATCAGATATGAAAATTATATTTTCAATTTAACATTCATTTTTGAAGAACTAGAGACCTGTATATGCTGCATAAGAATTCTGATCATATGTCTGCAAATACAGCGCTGGTGAAGATCATCTTGATGAATTACTATCAATTTCGCATGCTGTATTTGTTATGTTTCAACCTCAATGCTCATTACACTTCCTAGCTTTAAAAGAAAAAAGGATAAATCAAGCAATTAAAAGCTGTTTAAAGGGTCAAAACCACCCCAGTGGCTAGCACTATGTAGTCGAATCATGAGCTGAGAGGATGGTAGGTCATAGGCATGCTGGGTTTCACTAGCCACCATAAGCTTGAAGGCTTCCAAGTGAAATGCATTGAAATTGCCTTATTAATTCTAAAAACAGAAATAGAAACAAATTAGCATTACTACCTTTAATGACATGAACTCCCTAGAATTTCTCTGCCAACCCCTGGAAACTAACTAGAAAACCTAAAATTTACCTAAGTCCAAAGACAGTTTCTGTTTCACCAATTGCTCCTACAATTGTAGTATTACTCAAAAAGTAATTTATATTAATAGACAATGTAATGAAAATTGTTCTGCAACAGTAATAAATGGTGATGTTTAGGTATCATGTATTATTAGGTACCCCCAAATAATTTGTCTAAGTCAAATAAGTAAATTATTTATTACAATAATAAAAGATAAACTACCAGATATACAAAAGAAAATTTGAAAAATGTAAAAAACAGATACAACAAAATAGAAATTAACCTAAGAGAACACAGTAGATAATGGATTTTAATTATATCTACATTTATAAAATATAGTCTCATGCTCTAAAAATAGTTATTTTATTCATGAGAAGACCCAGAGCTAATACATTGCTTCTTTTTAAAGAATAACTTTTGAAACAGTGTACAGAAAACTGACAACAGTCTCAGTTAATTGCACTTATACATGGAAGGAAAAGTGTTTTTAAAAAGGCTTACAGTAGGCTGGGTACAGTGGCTCACACCTGCAATCCCAGCATTTTGGAAGGCTGAGGCCGGAGGATTGCTTAAGCCCAAGAGTTCGAGATCAGCCTGGCCAACAAAGCAAAACCTTTTCTCTACAAAAAAAAATCAAAAAGTTAGCCAGGCATGTGTCTGTAGTTCCAGCTACCTCAGGATACTGAGATGGAAGGACTGTCTGAGCCCGGGAGATAAAGGCTGCTATGAGCCAATCGTTGTGATCATGCCACTGCACTACAGCCTGGGAGACAGAGACTATCACTAAAACAAAACAAACAAACAAAAAAAGTGGCTAACGGTAAAAAAAAAAAAAACCCTTGGAAATTACATTGAAAGGAAACAATGAAACACCATACTCAAGTGAATGGAGAAACAAGAATCTTTGTTTGTTTCTTCTGTAATCTGGAGTCACTGACAGATTAGGTATGTACATTTGGTACTTGTTCCTTTACAGATCTGAAGTAGCCCAGGCCCCAGGCCATCAGAACAGTTCTATAAGGTACCACTGGTATACAGACTTTTCTTCACTTTCCTCTGATTTTATTATATTGGGTTGACATTGATAGCACAAATTTAACTTTTTATTCATGTTGTTTCTCAAATCTGTTGGAAGTTGCCTTCAACGTTCCAAATGCAAACTGTTCCTTCAGGTATGCTCCTACACCCAATTAAGCACAACTTAAGACCTTGGTTAGAACAGATTTATTTGTTTTTCCTGTGACAGATATTTTCAAATAGATTCTTTCCCATGTCTTTGTAATCTTTTTAGGTATTAGTAATGAGCCCTATATCTTCTTAGTGTTTCCTAAAGTCCTTCCCATACTTTAATCACATGACTTCTTAAATACATATATATTTATGTATGTATAATTTATGTATGTATATTTATGCTTCTCAGAAGGACCCAAACCTAGTCAAAACATTCCAGAATCATGGTGATAGTCCATGTAACGGAAAAGATCCTTTGTTAGGAAAAGATCATTTTACCAGAATTCTGCTTTCAGAACTCAAATGCTAATCAACAATGACTGTCTCCACAACACTGTTCTCAATCTTTCTTAAAATCACAGAACATGGTCCAACAACTAATATTGGACAATAAAACCTCTGAGAATCTACCTACCATTTCTGCTTCCTCTAATTAGTTGGTCAAGAAAATGAGATGCATTATATAATGTTCCATTACTGCATAGCAAATCAACTGTTCAGTAAAGTTATGCCAATATGCCCAAATACAGGCCAGGAGCAATGGCTCATGCCTATAATCCCAGCACTTTGGGAGGTGGAGACAAGAGGATTGCCTGAACTCAGGGGTTCGAGACCAGCCTGGGCAATATGGCGAGACCTTGCTTCTATAATAAATCATAAAATTAACTGGGCGTGGTGGTGTGTGCCTATGGTTCCAGCTACTTGGAAGACTGAGGCAGAAGGATCACCTGAGGTGGCTGGGCATGCCACTGCACTCTAGCCTGGGTGACAAAGTGAGACTCCAACACACACACACACACACACACACACACACACACAATGCCCATACAAAATCTACTATTAAATTAGTTATTAAAATATGTTCTGCTGAAAGGGCTCTCAAATTCTCATCTTAGGCTAATTATAAAAGTCTTTCAAGGGAGACAGAAATGATGATTAACAGAAATGAACAAAAGTATCAGAAACATGCTAGTAAATGCTAGCTTATACATTCTGCTGTCTATCTGTAGGTCTTTATCTTTCATAAATAGTGTATCTATATAATAAACCTGTATTTCATTTTCTTCATACCCATACATTTTAATACATTCAACTTTTTCTACCCATTTCCTCTCCTCTAAGATGTTTTTCACTTAATCAACAGTCTTCTACCTTCATTATCAATGAAACTCTTTGTTCCAGTGAAATCTTATAGAGAATCCCACTCTATAAAATAGTCAAAAGCAGAACTGCTTTGATACAAAGGGGCAGTGTGCCAGTAGACACAGTTTGAAAACCACTGCTCCAAATCACTTAAGAAAGCTGAAGGAAAGACACAGCCAACTGGAATTTCTTCATGTCCAATGATTATAAGCAATTTCCCCATTGATTCTAATTTTTAAGAACTTTTTTCTCAGGCAATTGAGAAAGACGGAATTCTCCCCAAATCAAGGAACTTTTTTGAGTATAGCTGCTTTTACCTCAGCTCACTAATGGAATAAAAGCACAGTGCCTTACGTGTAGTAAGTATTTAGGTACGTACTTAACAGTTTGAATTCCTATTTCCTTTTTTCATACTACTCAAAACTGAAAATTAGTATAAAATGTTTATCTCACAACCAGATTACTAAAACGAGTTTGAAAAATATTTAGCATGATAGAAAAATTTTCTAAAAATTATCATTGCTTCATAATTGTAAATGCTTTAGTCCGAATCCAAACATTTCCAAAAGTCTCTTTAGAGTCTCACTCAAGAAAACAAAAATCACTCGTAGTTACTCTAAGATGCTCTTCCTGTGCAATGATTCTGATGCTATATTTTGGAATTTAAGAAAATTCCTGTTATCTATACCATGCTGTATTTCAAACCTGATTTGCTCAAAAACTTTTAGTTTGTCATGGCTTAGATTAGAAAGATTTACAAAGGGTAAAAATGAAGACTTTTTTCCTGCCAGAAGTTCATTTGTGCTTTTCAGTTCATTTCCTCACTTCCTTTCTCATAAATTTAAGGCCTTCAAAAGGACTTTTTCCTGAACTTACACCTTTTATAAGCAACTCCGAGCTGAGCTTTACAAAATGCACCCCTGTTCCTCTATGTTCCTCACTGGCTGGACGGGCAGCACCAGGTGTGAAATACGGCTCCACAGTCCACTCAATTTGTCTGAGTCCATGTGGTTGAAGGAACTGGGAGTGTCCGAGTTGGTAAACTTGGCCCAGAGTAAATCCCTCACCTTTTCTTCAGTTTCCCTTGGGCCTACACTTGCTTCTAATGTTTCCTCCTCTAGTAGAACGGTAAGGACCAGGGCCACATCTTTAAAGGCAGCATTCTCATGATCACAATACTTGTAGAAGATCAGGGTGGAGCCTGCAGGAAAGGACTCAAAGTGGTGTACCACAGCAGCCTTCTGACCATTCTCAAATCCATAGCTCAGCTCCATGTCTACCAGCAGCTTGACTGTGTCACTGTCCTGCAAGGTTCTTCCAGCCCCATCGATCTGAATGGCAGAGACTTTCTGGGAAGAAGTGTAAGCATCTGCAACGTGGTAGCTCAGGCACTTCAGGGTCTCTCGTCCCTCTTGAGCTGCTGTGAATATGATGGTGGCTGGTTCAGTGGGGTTTGAGGCATTAAGGTGCTTTTGGAGAAACTTACGCCCTCTCTGCCATAGGAAGGAACTCTGGCCTGGAAATTTATTCTTCAATTGGCTGAACTGAGCCAAAAAGGCCTCCAAAGCTGGATTTTTGGGCACTTGCTGGGCTGGAGAGGAATAATAGCTATTAACAGAACTTAGCACAAAAGCCACAACCAGGAAGCCAAGAAAGATAGGACCTGTCAAAAGAACAAGAAAAGAATAAAAAATTAGAAAGATCGTGAATCAGAAATAAAGCCTGTGGTAAACTGAAATGAGGCAGAGATACTGTCAGATTTTACTGAAAGTGGTAAGTTTCAGATTTAATTACTCAAAGACATAATAATATCTTTATTAAAAGGTAAAAAGCTGAGTTTGTATATTTGTTGTTATAACTAATGATGTAATTTAGAAATGAGCTATCAGGATTTTCTTCTACCTTCTCAAAGTACCTACTACCTACAGCAGACCATTTTGTTTTGGGGGGTCATATTTTTTAAATGCCATTTGAGAACTCAATACTAATTGAAAAGGTAATTTAGTTTCTTATTTAGGAAAAGTCCTACCTACTGTAGGAATTTCTATTACGTTAAGCAAAGCAAAGTATCAGCCAGCACCCTAAAGGGAAAAAAATTCCCTAAAAACTCTATTGATCACTGTTAAAATTATTTAAATCTGCTAGTTTTCTAGGTATTTTCACTAAATTTTTCAAATGTGAATCAACACTGCAATAAAACTGGGTTTGTTCTCACCATAGTTCCAAAACCCCTTTTTATTCATCTTTCTTATGGGATCCTGTGCTTCCTTCTCTTTGTTTTCTTCCAACTTATGTGTTTCTTGTTGATGACTTCCAGCTTCTGGGGAAAAAAAGAATATTATTTTATATCTTTCTCTCACCCAACCAAAGAATGATTTGACTGAAAGGATTTCTATACTTTGCAAAATTTTGTTATGCAAAGTTAACATTTTTGTTTTTTCCTTAAGACTATTACTTTTATTCTACTGAGAAGAATAAAATGAAGTACTGTGAAATTCATTCAATGATGCTATTACTACAGTTGAATTCCTCACTGCCCCTTACATCAAAGACAAAGAAACAAGCATTTCAGTATTGCAGCCAAACCTATCTAAAATGCGATTCCACAAAATGTACAGTTAAGAAGGGATGCAAAATGTAAAAATTAAGATGGGATTTCAGGCTGGACGCAGTGGCTCAAGCCTGTAATCCCAGCACTTTGGGAGGCCAAAGCAAGAGGATTGTCTAAACTCAGGGGTTTGAGACCAGCCTAGGCAACTTGGTGACCTCATCTCTACAATAAATAAAAAAATAAGCCAGGTGTGGTAGAGTGTGCCTGCAATTCCAGCTGCTTGGAAGGCTGAGGCGGAAGGATTGCCTCAGGTTGAGGCTGCAGTGGCCATGAGCGTGCCACTGCACTCTTAGCCTGGGCAACACAATGAGACTCCAATTCAAAAAAAAAAAGGATTTCAGAAATGTTAGCTATAAACAAGATTCAACATTACAGGGCAATAATGCTCTAATTCCAGTGTTTAAGTCTCCCATGACTTCTCAAGTCCCCAGATATAAAAATTACAGAGGCGCTAAGTTCTGAGACAGGAGAGATTGTAGTACAGTTGCAAAATAGCTTACGAAAGCAAGTTTGAACTCTTAGTGAAGGAGGAATACAAAGCAAAGAATGTAAGGTGAGGAAAATTTATGAAATATGTAAAAATTGGGGTGAGCACATCAATCTTAAATATGTGGGTGAAAAGAAGGGCAAAATTTTATAGCAACCTAAGTAAAATCACTCTAGAATCTAGATGTGTGCTTGACCCCATCCAGGTACCTGTGTTAGCACAGACAAGTAGAATTATCTTCACTTATAGAGGATGACTCATATCACACTGAAAAAATAGCTTCTTAAAATATCACATGGAATTTAAGAACAGAATGATCTTTAATGAACACCTAATCCAGCCTACTACTTACCTATCAAGAAAAAAAGTTGAGTCATGAATAGCCTTACTGAGATCAGAACAAGGTTTTTCATCTAGATTACAGATAAACTCATTAAATTATACTGTCACTTCCCACACACAAATTGCATTTTTTAAGCAACATTTCCTTTCTTTACTCACAGTGAACCTGTATAACAGTAAAATTATTTTTTGCTATTGTTTTGTTTTTTAGAGATAGGGCCTCGCTCTGTTGCCCAGGATAGAGTACGTAGTGCAATCATCACTTATTACAGCCTCGACCTCCTAAGCTCAAGTGATCCTCTCACCTCAGCCTCTCAAGTAACTGAGACTACAGGCGCACACCGCTTCACCTAGCTCATACCAGTGAAATTCTGATGGCAAATAATGGTCCAAACAAATCACATTCATTCATTCATTCATTTGACAAATATTCACACAGTTGTTTTTATGTGCCAGGTACCAGAGGTACAAAATGAATGAGAGGGACACAGTCCTTGTCTTCACTGAAGTTACAGACTATTCTACTGATTAACAAATAAAACATTCTTTGAGATTAGTTATTAATTTGTAGTAAAACATGAATTATTAGCCCTTGGCCAAGTTCCCAATGACCAGACTGTCTTATATTTTATATTTTTTTGGCACTGGCAAATGGGTGTTTGAGACTGAGCTCTGCAGAGTACTTACAAAATACAAATCCATATATACAATCACAGAAGGTGAGAGCTAAAGATGCCTTGGACATAATCGCATCTAACTTCTTCATTTTACAAACAGGAAACTAAAGTATCAGGAAGTTAAGAGACTTGCCCGAGGTCACCCAAGTTAGCAAGTGAGAGAGCCACAACTAGAATCCACATCTTGAATTATAATTAAGGATTTAGAACACTGCAACTCTTACCTTCGTAAGAGAAGACACGCCTACTCCCCTTAATATACAAGCAGAGAAAATTAGAATGAAGCAGCTGATTTGCTCAAAGTCCTATGTAAGTGATAAATGACTGAGTTAAGGATACTGTACCATTAATGTTCACTTGAAAACATACCCATCTCTTGATTTAAGTAACATTTCGTTTCCCAAAAAGTAAAAGCTTTTTAAAAAGTGTAAGTCAAAATATTCTCTTAAGAATTAAAAAACCAGAGGCAAGTTTTTAATAAGTCATGCCCCTCTTTGTTATACTGCATTAATATAAACAGTATATAAAAACATTGTTTAAAAATGCAGTTTCTGTATAGGAAGCAACTTAATAGTGGAATGAGCTAATCTAGGAGATAAGAAACCTCATTCCAATATCAACTCAGCCATATCGCTTTGTGTGACCTTGGGCAAGGCCCAAAGGCCTTGATCTTAAGACAGACAGACAAAGTTCTCTGAAAAGAAGGCACTTGACTTGCTGTGTTCTCAGAAACAGAGCAATACAAAACAGGACAGCAGTGCAGTGGGTTCTCTTACCTGGTACTAGCAGTCGCCTCCTCAGTGCATCCTGGCTCTCCTGTCCTGTACTGGAATGACCAGGACTCTGCACCTCCTGGGAGTCTACGGCAGGTGGTTCCTGAGATGCTTCTTCAGTTCTGTCACTGACTTTCTCAGGGAGGGCTCCAGAGCTGCTCCCTATGTGTGCATCTTCTCTTCCTACCTTGTCACTTGGAGGATGGTTAGGATCTGGATCCACAGGCTCTTCACCCTGGCTTTCTGAAGGGAGGTGGTGCCCTTGTTCTTCAGCCTGAAAACTCTGATTGTTTTCATCTTCTGTTTTATCCTTTGGATATTTCCCCAGATTTGTTTCATCTGAACTTTCTGATATATTTCCTGTATCTGCACCTTCTGGACCTGTTTTCTCTACCTCTTGCTGGTCTTTGTTAAGACCAAAGGCAGGATGTGGGGTTTGAACTTCTTCAGTGGCACTTGCTGTGACTGTGGTCTCCTGTTCCTTAGAATTTATTGATGGATCATTTTCCAAATCCTTTTGACAGTCTATTGAGATAAAAATTTGTAATTTTTATTGAAAAAAATTCTCCATATTTTTGTATTTTAACAAGCTACCTGATTAGTAATATTTATACAGATTTCCATGATTACAAGGCACTCTTCCCAAACATTATTTCTCTTGACTTCCACTAAGGGTAATTAAAACAAACTTACTGGCCGGGCTCAGTGGCTCAGCCTGTAATCCCAGCACTTTGGGAGGCCGAGGAGAGTGGATTGCCTGAGCCCACGGGTTCGAGAACCACCCAGGCAACTTGGCTAGACCTCGTCTCTACAATAAATAAAAAATTAGCTGGGTGCAGTAGCGCGTGCCTGTCCAGTTACTTGGAAGGCTGAGGCGGAAGAACTGCTGAAGCCCAGCAGGTCGAGGCTGCAGTGTCTGAGAGCATGCCACTGCACTCTAGTCTGGGTGAGAGAGTGAGAAGCCAACTCCAAAAAAAAAAAAACAACATCATAATTACTAATGTAAACCATTTAAACTTCTTGTTATATTAAATATATCCTCTTCCCTAAAGAAAGGCAGTACTCATCAATGGCAACTAAAACCATTATGCAAAAGGTTGATGGGGAATTTTATAATGGATGAACCAAACTGACAACTATCAAACCTGCTGATCAGTCTTGAACTCAAGGATCAACCTTAACATCACAAAAGCAAAGAAAACCAGATGTCATTAACCTCTCAATACAATGCAGTAAGAAGTCCACTGAACCACCTACAAAGTAATTCTTGCCTGACAACTGAACGAAAATCTGGTTAAGCTCTAGAGCTAACAATTCCTAAGAAATGTAAAGAGAGGGGATGAAATTAAATTATGCCTCAAGAATGTAATCAGCAAAACCCAGAATGTGGAAAACTCCAAGAGAAAAAGACTTTTGCTTCTTTAATAATGCTAAGAAATAAAAAAAAATGGCAAAAAAAAAGAGAAAAAAGGAGGCATCACTTTTGATTAAGAGAGATGTAAGAAACATATTAATTAAATACAGTATGTAGACCATAATGTTTAGATGCAATTTTGAATAAACCAATAATTAAAGAAGCATTTATGAAACAATCAAGAATATCCAATTTAGGTACTGTATTGTTTTAAATATATATCTTTTAGAGATATGTATTCAAGTACATATGGCTAAAATTATAGGATGTCTAGAATTGGCCTCAATTAAATGATATGGGGGAAGGGAGACGTGAGGGAATACAGATCACACAATATTAGCCATATGCTGACAGCTGATGAAGCTGTTTAATTGGTATATGGAGATTCACTTCATCTCTCTTCCTTTATATACGTTTGAAGTGTTCTGTGATAAAAATTTAAATAAAGCGCAACCTAGAAGATATATAAATAAATGCAGTGTGTGGCTCAACTGTGAAGAAAAAAAATTTTAAGACAATTTGGGAAATGTCAATAATGATAGGATGTTTGATGAAATTGAAGAATAATTTTAAATTACTTTTTTGTTTTAGTTGGAGTCTCACTCTATTGCCCAGGCTGGAGTGCAGTGGCATGATTCCGGCCACCGCAGCTTTGACCTGCTGGGCTCCGGCAATTCTTCCGCCTCAGCCTTCCAAGTAGCCGGAACTACAGGCACGTACTGCCATGCCCAGCTAATTTTTGATTTACTATAGAGATGAGGTCTCGCCAAGTTGCCCAGGCGGGTCTTGAACCCGTGGGCTCAGGCAATCCACTCGCCTCGGCCTCCCAAAGTGCTGGGATTATAGGCTGAGCCACCAAGCCTGGCCTGTAAATTTACTTTTTAGGTATGATGATGATATTTTGGTTATGATTTAAAAGAGGAATCTATTTTTAGGAGATATAAAGTATTTACAAGTGAAATGATATAATGTCTTGGATGCACATTAAAATAATCCAGGGCAGGCAACAAGATCAGTATTATGTTGGTAATAGTTGAAGTTGAATGTTGAGTACATGGATGGTTCATTATACTGTTCCACTTTCATATATTTATATTTAAAGACTCCCACAATAAAAGATTTAAATAAATGTCCTCTTTGCTCTTCTGAAAAATCTATTTCACATTTTGCCTATTTTGTATCTCTTATATGTACATGTAAGCCGAATGAACTTAAATTTAATCCTTACCTATAACTGAAAGATCTCCTCTAACTATAGCACATCAGTTTGACTTTATAAGAGAACACTTAAGATGTCTACTATCTTTCTTTAAAGATGCACTGTATTTTTCCCATACTATAGGTCCCTACTATTGGAGTCTCTAAAACATTTATCTACCTTATATTATAATTAGAATCTGGTATTGTAGTAAAATTCAGTAAATTTTAAAGAATAATCATAACAAATTAATCCACTGAATTACTTTTTTACTTCAACACTTCGGGGTTTAGTCACCAGAGATTTTCTCTCAGCACAGCCCTAGTTTCCTACAGCACATATCTCAGCGCTGTACAAACTAGTCTTACCCTCTTGAGGATCCCTAAGGCCACTGTCGGTCATGTTTGTGTTCTCTCTTCACAGTTTGGGATACTTTTTTTAGAGTCTGGTTTTCCTTATGAAGATGCCTTGTTTTCTTCTTGTCCCAAGTCCCAACAGACTCATGCTTCCCGTGGACCCAGGAAGCAATGCATACATACAGTGACTAAAATAAAATGAAAAAAATTAAATGACTTTTTATCCATTCAAGGAAGAAATGTCAATTTCAGCTTTATTTAGTAAATTTGTTTAAATTGAATATTTCCTCTCTGAAATTTTATTGAAGAAAAATTGCTATCTAGTTTTCATTATGATCATACTCCTAGACTATTAAAAAAAAAAAAACCCTCATTGTCATAATCTCTTAATATATTCCAGAGTGGTTGTGACCAGCCCGGGCAACTTGGTGAGACCTCATCTCTACAATAAATCAAAAATTAGCTGGGTGTGGTCATGCACGCCTGTAGTTCCAGCTATATAGAAGGCTGAGTCGGAAGGATCACAGGAGCCCAGCAGGTCAACACTGGGGTGGCTGTGAGCGTGCCACTGCATTCCAGCCTGGGCGACGGAGTGAGACTCCAACTCAAAATCATCATCATCATCATCATCATTAATTAATAAATATATATATATTTCAGAGTGGTTGAAAGACTGTATGTAAAAAGTAAGACGAAGCAACCAGAATCTTAATGAAAATAGCACTGGAATTTAAATTTAAAAATAATTCTAAGAATAGGAATTTAACTCACTAATGAAATAATCACTGCAGATTTCCTTGATGTCTTCGATTTCTGTCTCATATAATTTTCTCATATTCTACCTATTAAAGGCTTTCACTTATTATTGACAAGTAACAATGCACACAGGCTACCTACAAACTAAGCTGGCTGCTTTGAAACACTAGGAAATACACATCTGGGCTGCTTCTTAGTGGTTTTCTTGAAGTATTCTTTTATAAGATACGGAGACAGACATCTCTTTATACAATGTCTTTTTATGCATTGCTCAGAGAAGACAGATAAAGAAAAATTATTTTGAGTTTTATACAAAAGGAACAGAAATCAGGCAATTTATAAACAATAAAAACTTAATTTTATCATTTTATAGTTAAATCTTATTTTTTTAATCAAAAATAAATTTATTGGTAAGTTACTTAACCTTCATTACCTATAAAAATGAGACTAAGGATTGCTAAAAGGACTAAATACAAAATATATGTGAAGGAGTTTTGTAAAGCGTTAAAGTTTTTTGACAATCAACTAGCCTTTTTTGTGCTTTTCTCAGTACTCTTTTGTAAAATTTAATTTTAAGTATTAAAACTTTTAATTCCAAATGCCTAGCAGTGTCTCGTGAATAGTTAAGAACTCCATATTTTAATTTAAAAGCATATGAAAAATGAATGTATGAAAAAAGAGTGATACCATATATAAACGGGAAAGGGAGGAGTTAGGGACAGACTTATTTTTCTGTTGATGTGAACACCTAGGAACATGTCTCAGATTTGGAGAATTCCTTGCCATCCCTTTTATTTTCTTCTAGTTCCTGGGATTGGGCTTTCAGCTTTTCTTTTAAACGTCATCATATGTTACAATGGTTTCTCTCCTATCCTTGCTCATGATAGAAAACAGAAAGTCCCCAGATAGAAAACAAAAAGGCCAGGTGCAGTGGCTCATGCCTGTAATCCCACATTTTGGGAGGCCAGGGCAAGAGGATTGTCTGAGTCCAGGGGTTCGAGACCAGCCTGGGCAACTTGGTGAGACCTTGTCTCTACAATAAATTTTTTAAAAAATTAGCCAGGTGTGGTGTGTTCGTCTGTGGTTCCAGCTACTTGGAAGACTAAGGCGGAAAGATGACCTGCGCCCAGCAGGTCGAGGATGTGGTGGCCGTGAGCATGCCACTGCACTCCAGCCTGTGTGACAGAGTGAGACTCTGACTCAAAAAAAAAAAAAAAACAGTCCCCAATCCTTTTCAGATTTCTTAAAAAATATTTTTCAGGGCAGCCAAAACCAAGAAAACAATGGGTAAACAGTTTCCTATATATCAGTGACAAAAATTTTCAAAAGCAAACATGCTACTCACAATAACCATAAGGTATCTAGTAATTAAATCTAACGAGATAAGCAAGAACTTTAGAGAGTAGTGAATTTTATGAAATGTAAATTATACCTCAATAAAGCTGTTTAAAAAGGACTTTAGAGAGAAAAATATAAAACTTTATTGAAGAATGTAAAAAAAGAGCTACATAAACAGAAAAATGTTTCATGTGCCTAAACTCAAAACCATTCATGCCAGTGTTCTACAAATTAATCTACGAATTCAAAGCAATTTTAAATAAAATCTCAAGAGAGGTTTTTGACTATTGTAGGTTTCTGGAGGAGTGAGCAAGCTGACCCAAAATTCACAATGAGCAGCCAAGGATCAAGAAGGACTAGGATAACTTTGAAGGGGGGCAATCTTTACCAGACATCAAGACTTATTATAAACTTATAGTAATAAAAACAATGGGGCACTGGCGCAAGAACAGATAAACCATTACAGAATAGAGTCAAGAACATACGTAAAGGAAATTGGCTAAGTGACAAAAGGGAAAGAATGAATTAATGAATAGTTTGGGGACAAATAAATATTCATATGGGGGAAAAACTAGATTTCTACCTCTACCTCATAAAAAAGAAAAGTCCAAATTAATGCCCTAAATGTAAAAAACAAAATTTTGAAACTTTCAGAAGAAAATATGGAATATCCTTATAACCTCAAGGATTTCTTAAATAAGACAATAAAGTATATAAACTATAAAGGAAAATTTGACAAATGTGATCATATTACAAAATTTTTAATTTCTATACAAAATATATCAAAGTTAAAAGATAAGTCACTAAGTAGAAAAATATCTGCAACACAAACAGTCAGCAAGAGATTCATATCCAGAATATATAAAGAATCCCCCAAATCAGTAAAAGGCTATGAAAAAGTGGGCAAGAGATGAACAAGCAATTCAACAAACAGGAAACATTAAAGTTTAATGAATAAAAGAGTAGTCAAGGAAATGCAAAATAAATGGATGATGAGATATTACTGCACGACCAGCAGATTGGCAAAAAGCTAAAAGTCAGGCAATACCAAGTGTTGGTGAGGACTTGGAGATACAGAGAGCTCATAAGCCCTACTGGCAATAAACTGTTACTACTACTTTGGAGAAATATGGCAACTAAAGACATACACACTCTACAAATCAGCAACTCCTTTTTCAGTCATATAATAGAAAAACTCACTCATATGCCCAAAAATGTCTGTTGAAGCACTGTTTAAAATGAGGAATAATTAGAAAAACTCAATGTTAATTAATAAGGAAGTGAGTTAAAAAATTGTGGCCTATTCTTAATAATACTATATATTGTAATTTAAATGAATGAAATTACCTCAAAAAGCTGTAAAGGTACAGACAGCATTTATATAAGTAAGATAAATAATACTATATGGAGTGATTCAAAAACAATTGAATGGAATACAAATAAACTAACTACTGACACACATCACAACATGGATGAATCTAAAAGACATGAGTGAAAGAAGCCACACATGAGCATATATATCAAATGATTCCATTTACATGAAGTTCTAAAACAGGCAAATAATTATGATCAACAGTGATAGAAAACAGATTTATGGGTACTGGGGGAAGAAGTATGGATTGGAAAACAGAATGAGGAAACCTTTTTGGGGTAATCAAAGTATTTCATATCTTTACTGAAGTGGTGGCTCCATTTGTCATCAAACTTAAAATCTGAACACTTACTGTACATAACATAGATTATCCTCAATAAACTTTATTTCAAACAAATAGAACTGAATGCTTTCAAAAATACATTAGTTAGCAATTGGGTTGCAGCTCAAAGGAATTTGCAAAAAAACCATCACAGATAATTCCATAATCTTATAAATGCTTAACACACAGCTTTGCTGCCACAAAGCACACATCGATACTGTAGCCCACTCAGTAATGTGTAACCACTGTCCATTGTTGAAATGACATTCCCGCACAGGTGCAAGGAAGAAGTGGGACAAACAAGGAGATTCTTGACATATCTCACAAAAAGTCACATGCCAGCATATCTGGGAGATCTGGGGGCCACTATTCCAGAGGCAGGTCAATCTTTTCTTTTGAAGAGTACAGTCCCTACCAGAAAATCTGTTCATTAGGAACCTCTGACCTCTGAACTGCACAATGGAAGTGAGGCATAGTCTCATTCTGATGGAAAACAGAGCTGCTGCAGATTTTCTGTAGCTGTTGTAAGAACCACTCCATAAGCATATCCAAAAAAAGCTATCTTTGATAGTATCTTTTATAATAAGGAACTGATGACCTGTGTGCTTCATATGGCACCAAAAAAATTACTTTTAGTTAATCCCTTACAAATTTAATTGTAAAATGTTGGTTTTCAGTGTCCCATATGTGGGGGTGATAACAATTCATTTTTCTTCCTAAATACAACTTGGCCTCATCACTGACAGTTATCTCCACTTCCCTGTGACCCTGAAATCTGCAGCAAAACTTGAATCATTTTGCTTTAACTGTCTCCATCAGGGATTGTAACAGGTTAAAGCTATAAGGTCTTATTCTCCATTTATGGAGAAAGCACTAGATGGTAGACTGAGGGATGTCTTATCTAATTTTGATTTCCTGCAACTTTTCTAAAGAGGGACACAACTCTGCCTCACTGCTTCCTCTACAAGTGTGGCTGCTTTGTACCTTGTCTTTAAGATATACCCTTTCAACTTCATCTCATTGTACAAAGGTAAATGCTTTGACAACCTGGTAGGTGTCATTCTGTGATGCATCAAATGACCTTAGTACTGCAGTCACATAACCAGGTTGAGAAGACTTCAATACACAAAATAAAGAGCTATAAGGGTAACTACAAATGAATACATATTGCATGTTACATATAAATTTGATACTAACAAAATTGCAAAATTATTGTCTGTACATTGTTTACATATGTAAGTTTATAATAAAAATAAACACAAATAGAAAAGACACTAGCAAGGAGCAAGAGTAGGTGGGTTTCAACTGTATATGTAAAGTTTCTTAAAAAAATAAAAAGAATTGAGGTACATGTGGCAAAACGTTCATGTATTTTAGATCTGGGTACACAGGTGTTTGTTATCTGTTGCACTTTTCTATACGTTTGAGTAATTACTGATTTTTTTTAATGAGTAATAAAATAAATTAGTCTCTGTAGGAAAAGTAAGTATCAAAAGGAAAGGCCTGTAGTGGCAATTCTTTGAGTCCATATGCAATGACCTTGTATGACAGAAGTATGCTTCAACCACAGTCTCCTATGCATTTTGTCACAATCAGCTTGGAGGAGATAGGACAAGAAAAAGCTGCCCGTGAGAACAAAATTAGGGCTGGGAGAGCAGTAGGACCTTACCCATCCTCCACTCCATCCTACAAACCACAAGTGTTGTCATGGGAACCAGATAAAAGAGAGGAGAAAATGGAGACCTGGGGAAAACCAGAGGAGAAGAGGAGTGGGTATCAGAAAGCATTAAGAATTGTTTTGAATGGAGAAGGAAACTAGAAGTTTAGCAGCTAAGAAGAGCAAAAAAGAATCAGTCATTCCAGGAAAGCAGTTTAGGTAGAAACACCACCATGACAAATGTATTCTTATCCAAGAATATGGAACTACTAAGGGCAAAGTCAGGATTATACTTATTATAAGGGCACAATAAGTATATATCGCTATTTTTAAACACTTTCATTTTAGTGAATGATACCATTTTAGGCTCTAGAGATAAAGAGAAACAGGTATCTGTGAAAACAAGTAACATATAAAGCATACACAACTAATATAAAAGCTAATATTTATTGAGTATCTTCTTTGTGCCGGGCAACATTCAAAGCACTTTATATATTAACTCATTTAATCTTCACTACAATCTTATGAGTTATAGACCATTAATATTCCTACTGTTTTAGAGATGAGGAAATTGAGCTACAGAAAGATTAAGAAACTTACCCAATAATATGCAACTACTAAGGACAAGGTCAGGATTTGAACTCAAGTAGTCTGGCTGTGGAACCTAAGCTTTTACGCATGACACTTAGAAAAAGCTTATATTAAACATACCACAAAACACCCTGACTCTGGAATACTTGAATCTACGTTTGAATTGTGACTCTAGCACATGGCCTGGGTGAATATTTGGATATATCCTTCAACTTTTCTCAACCTGTTTATTTCAGTGTTGTGGAAAGTCTCGGGTGATATAAATCATACAGCAATTACATCTACCATAATTAAGATTATAAATAGACCTAAAAAAATGTGACAAAAATCTGCCTTGGGTCATCCACCCCTTCAAGCTTCTTAATCTTTATATGTAAGACCGTTTGACTCACACTAAAGACTCAACCTCAGTCCCAAGACCAATCTTGTCCTTAATCGTGAGAGATTTCAGAATTTTTTCAAATAATTCAGCATCAAGTTCTAACAATTGGCTTAAACTCTATTCTAAAACTAAAACTCTACATTTACCCCTAAGTCTAACTTCTGTCTTCTTGCCCTGTACCTTTCCTGATCCTAAAGATTTACTAGGTGCCATATGATTGGAATATGTAATCACGTTTGAGCCCCACAGCAGTATGAGATAGGTATTATTACACAACCCATTTCACAGATGAAGAAACTAGATACAGAGAGGTTAAAATGCCTAAGGACTAATAGTGTCAGAATTAGAATACAAGTCTAGTTAGCTGCAAGAACATTATTTTTCCTCTACAAAAAGCAGTTTTTAATCTGTGTCCTCAAAATTCCAAGGAGACTCAAGGGTTGCCAGGAAAGAATGAAAAGAGGAGAGGGCTGTAGCTCAGCCCACTTTTACACAGTTATGACATGCAGATTGCCACATATTCTTTAGATACCAGGGACTTATTTTTTGTCTTCCTGTCTGCCTGGGCTTCCTTCACCTATAACCTGGGGATGACTCTTGCTTCAGTCATCCACATCCCATGAAAGCCACCTTTTTGGTGGATGTATTTTCTTCCCAGTTCATCCCAGCACATTTCCATTAACCCCCCCACTCCTGTGTCTGCCATAAATTGTCATTTTAGAAATGCTACTATTATATATAAGTAATATTTTCAACTCTTCCATACTATAAAAATAGAAACTAACATGGCTCACACAATTAAAAAAATTAAAATGATCCCCAAGATCATTTGCCATTAAAATTGATTTTAGCAACATAGTACTTATATTTTAATAAAATTCATTATTTACATCAACTATAAAGGGGAGCATTCTAGAATAATCTGCAGTATTTTAAGCCACACGACATCAAACTATGACATCTAAGCTGAGAAGCTTCAGAGCCTTCCTAAATTTTCTGAGTTCTACTACACGTTAATTTTTGAGAGCTGACCATATAATAGATACGTGATAATATAATGTTTGAAGGGAAAGTACTCTTCTTAATATTAGAATTAATATTTTTTATTCCTTTCTCTTGCTCATATACTCACATAGCTTATAATGACACCAAACAATACTGTGAAGAGGGTCAGAATAGTTGATTAGTTTAATTAATGGGGAAGAAAACGTGACTGAGTTATGACCTAAAATATCAGCAGTCTGACATGAAAATTCTGTATGTCACCAGCACAGCAAAGTACAATAAATATTACTATCTTACAGTATTATGAGTACTCATATCCAGCTCTTTTCTTTTTAAACCAGATATATTAGAGTTATGAATGTGCTACTACAATGTTTCTCAAAATATAGTCCTTAAAAGCACCTGCATTAGAATCTCCTGAGATACCATCTACATATCTTTTTTTTGAGACAGGGTCTCACTATGTTACATCAGCTGGTCTCAAACTCCTGGGCTCAAGCAATCCTCCCTCCTCAGCCTCTCGATTAGCTGGGTTATAGGTGCATGCCACTGTGCCTGGCCTGAGGCGCTATTTATAATATGCTGATTCCTGGGGCCTACAAGCAACAAAAGGAATAAAAATTTCTATGTGCATTTTTTAAATAAGCTCTCCCAGGAATTGCTTAGGTATTGATTTGAGAAATCAATGGTATAAATTCTTTTAAAATGGCCTTACTATTTAAGGAGAGATTGGTTAAAATAAAAACAAAGATCTTTTCTCTATTTTGTTGCTATTTAAATTTTCACATGTGTAGAGTGCTTCTTAGTATGTGTCCTTGTAGCATAAGCATTCTCCAATAAGTGAAAAAATTTTAGGAAACAATATTGATCATAATACTAACTCAAAAACACTATCTCAAAGTAGATATGCATCTTATAGCAAGAGCTTCAGGATAGTGAAGGCATTCTTAATTAAGGATAAATGATAAACTAACTAGTCTCCACTCAATTTAGCAGTCCACACAGTTTATTCAGTAATATAAGGAGAAAACCTCCATGTTGATAGACATAAGGCAGATACAGGGTAGATCTCTGAGGTACATTCTTTATACAAACTAACAAATAACTTCAGGTTTCATAACATGTGCCAAGTATGATTTGTTGCACACCATCAGCCATTCATTCCCCACTTCTTCCTTCTTAAAAGAGATCTGATTTTATCAGTTGAGGCAATGAGCCCTACCCAGGCAATGCCAACCCTATTCTCTTTTGCCAGGCTTTCCCAGACTCCCTTGTGAATCAGTGTATTCTAATGAAATGTAAGACGAAATCTGCTAGGAACTTTTGGGAAAGATTTCATTCCCAATTAAAAAACAAACTTGAAAGAAGAAAACCTTTTGCTTAGGATTAAAATGTCTGGTGCAGCAACAAATCATATTGTACCCACTGAGGAAAAAACTAAAAGGACAAAAACCAAAAGTAGTAAGAATCCCAGAGGGGAAGGATTAGAAAAAACCTGGGTCCTTGATAACATTGTTGAGGTGACACAAAAGCACTGGATACATGATACCTTAGTGTAATTTAAAAATTGATCTGGCCAGGCACAGTGGCTCACACCTATAATCCCAGCACGTTGGGAGGCCGAGGTGAGAGGGTTGCCTGAGACCATGGGTTTGAGACTAGCCTGAGCAACTTGGTGAGACCTCATCTCTACAATAAATGAAAAAATTAGCCAGGCATGGTGGTGCATGCCTGTAGTTCCAGCTACTTGGAAGGTTGAGGCGAAAGGATCACCTGAGTCCGGCAGGTAGAGGCTGCGGTGGCCGTGGGCATGCCACTGCACTCCAGCCGGGGCGACAGAGTGAGACTCTAACTCAAAAAAAAAAAAATTGTTCAGTGGCCTCTGAGATGTTGTCAACAGGTTTTTCTAAATTGCTTAACCCAAATCTGGGCCCATAATTTTCATGAACAAGAGATGTCCAGAATGTGGCCAATGTTCAGCAAAATCTTAGTTCTAAGAAAGACGCTTTCTTAGATAATATATATGAAGTCAGGCTTAATAATTTCTTTTGTCATGTATCTCATAGTACAAGTACTTTTCCATTTCCAGGGGAAGACATTGTAAATTAAGTCACACAAAAACAGGATAGTAAGCTGGGCTTGGTGGCTCAGCCTGTAATCCTGCACCTTTGGGAGATTGAGGTGAGTGGATTGCCTGAGCCCGTGGGTTCGAGACCCGCCTGGGCAACTTGGCGAGACCTCATCTCTACAATATATAAAAAATCAGCCAGGTGTGGTAGCGCGCGCCTGTAGTTCCAGCTCCTTGGAAGGCTGAGGCGGAAGGACCGCCAGAGCCCAGCAGGTTGAGGCTGCGGTGGCCGGGAGCGGCCACTGTACTCCAGTCTGGGCGACAGAGTGAGACTCCAACTCAAAAAAAAACAAAACAAAACAGGATAGTAGTCATTTTTATATAGACAAGTGTAGATCAGGTGCATTTTTATAAGTTTTTGCATAACCTACGTAGGTGTTGCCTAATGTAATATGATTTCTCTGACAGTGACCAGTTAACAGTAATGTCAAAGCCACACTGAGGATGGGCTAAACAGAACCAGTAATGAATAAATGGCTACATATGAATAAATTATATATATATAACCACTGATCAAAGTATAACAGCTGGAAATTAGAACAATGTAGTTCTTATTAAAATTTACTAGAATAATCTGAGATCCAGTTACAGTGACAATGCTTTCCCACAAAAGTTATGGTTAGAAATACCATTAGGGAACACAGAATGGGGCCTCCTCTCTAGGACTACCTTGTCATATTTCAATAATTAGACTTTTTTCAACAATTAGAAACTTTTCAGAAGGGCAAGCAAGTTTCAAAACATTTTTAAGAAATACGGATTAGTCTGGTTCTAGGTGAACAGTCTGGCTGGAATACTAACTAAACTCATGCTGAACAAAATAAGTGTAGGCCATGGAAGCAGATCCAACAATTCAAGCAGTTCGCCGAAGTAGTAACAGTCTGGGTCAGATTTAGAAATGAGTTATTGTTCCATCTTCCTTGGGCTACTAGCTCAAAATCCTCTAGAGTATTAATGATTTTGACTGTCATAGAAGTTATTTGTTTTGGCCAAGTTTTTTGTTTAAGGTTTTATCTGTTCTGGTCAAGATTAACTGTAATGCTGGGTTAAAACCAGCTACTCTGGAATCATGTATTCTTTTTCTAACCAGTGGAGGACCCAGAAGAAACGGATGGCAGGCTTTTTCAAAGGTCCACCTGGTGAGATTTTGTGGAGCCCACTCAAGTGGGAAAGACCATGGAAGAACAAGGCTTCTATTAGCAGGATTATCAGGATAACACTCAGGACAATAATCAGCTCTGTTAATACGGTCTAAGAATACTTGGTAACATTCATTTTCAACAAGTTCAGTTTGGTACAACCAATGGCCTAGTTCTAAACTAGGAAACCACTGCTGTCCACAATCAGGGCAATGTGAATTATCTGAGAACATCTGGACCTAGTGAGACAACACAGGGAGCAATGTAATAGCAAGAGACAATGACAAAGAGAGACACCCAAATAACCAGTCCTATTACAGGTTTGGTTTAGCAATTTCTCAGTTCAACCAACATTATTTGGAGGTTAAATTCAGCTTGCACTTCAGTGCAATTCTTCAAGATTTCGTTGTCTATTTTCACTCAATTGCAACTCAGTCTCTGAACTCAGGGACCAATCCAGTCTATAGTGTTATCAGTCACTTACTAGCAGCACAGATCTCAGAATAGCTCCTTCAAATCCCAGTTTCTCAAGAAGAGACAGGACTCTAGTCTAAATTAGTTATTTTTCTCTTATGTGTAATCAGTTGGTGGTGGTGCCACACAGAGGCACTTGGCTTACTCTGCTTTGTTGGTTAGGTTATTATGTTTGCTCGGTGAAACAGAGGAGCTGACAGATCCAGTGAGTCTTTTGTTGGTGCTGGCACTCTTGCTGTTGTAATACACGTACCCAAGTCTTAAGGCCTTGGCACTTTACAGTGATGTAGAAGGGTTAGGAAAACCTGGTAAAGTCTTCTTGAGCGTGGATCCAACGATGTCTGTCTTTGGGAGGACCTTAATCAGGACCCAGTCACAGAGAAGGAGCTGATGCTGGGTTGGTTGGAGGATCTGGGAATGCGTCACATACCTGTAAATGATAAAACTTCAGACGACTCATATGGGCTTTGCAGTTGTTCACAATATTATTAGAAACACATATTTGGAAACTATTTGGGTCACTCAAGGTGGATGGATGAGAAATGTCTCATAAGTTTCCCCACAAAAATTTAACAAGCCTTCAAATTAATTTATCAGCTGGGAGTTTGCTCAAAGGGGCACTAGGAAGGGTTCTGAATCATTGAAGATTTGCATCAGGACTAGCTTAATTTTTTTTTTTGAGTTGGAGTCTCACTCTGTCGCCCCAAATGGAGTACAGTGGCACGCTCCCAGCAACCGCAGCCTCGACCTGCTAGGCTCCGGCGATCCTTCCGCCTCAGCCTTCCAAGTAGCTGGAACTAAAGGCGCGTGCTACATGCCCGGCTAATTTTTTGATTTATTGTAGAGATGAGGTCTCGCCTGCCCAGGCGGGTCTCGAACCCACAGGCTCAGGCAATCCACTCACCTTAGCCTCCCAAAGCGCAGGATTACAGGCTAAGCCAAGCTTAATTTTTTTTTTAAGGACTGTATCTTTTTTCTAGTCCTTTTGCACTTTAGGAATAATAAGGTGTATAATCATGTTTAACCTGGTAAAACTTGGAGACTTCTTGTATATTTCTTCTGTGAAATGGGTGCCATATATATAGTATTCCCATAATGTATGGGAAACATTAACAATAACAGCCTTTCCATAATAAGTTTCAGTCCACCTAGGAATTGAAAAACCTAAAAATTATTAGATAATATTCTTAAAAGCTAACCATAGGAAGCTGGATGAAATCTTTTTGAAGGCTAAAAAGATACCAAGAGGGGCAGGTCTCATTGCCCACATCTATCTTTTCTGGTTTATGTACATTATTAGTTTGAGAACACAAGTAAGGAATAGCCCTGAGCGCAGTCCTGAGCTATTCTTGGAAAATGCATAGTAAATCAGCTGGAATTTACAGATGCTACCATCATCTTTGTACTCCTTCATGATACTGAATATAGCATGTAAACAAAGTAGGGCAGTAGGATGTATGGAACAACCAGATGGCCACCTACAGAGTGTTATCGTTATCAGAATCTAACATATACTCTTTCTCCAGAGTTCTTTTTGTAAATTCTGAGGCTTAATCCTGTAAGAGTATTCAGGGACAGTGAGGAGGGTGATTCTCAGATTTTAAAATGGCAAGTTTAAAATGCAACTGAAGAGCCTCGGACAGTGCTACAACATGGGGCCCATATTTTGATGGGCGTCCCAGAGGAGGTGAAATAGAGTCAGTGTAGATATACTGATGTGTTTTTTGAAGTTGGGTAACAATGTATGGACGAGGGCTACCCATTTAGCTCCTTAGACAGAGTAGACAAAAGGCAGGTTTCCTGACTCAGAGGCCTTATACTTGGTGTTGACAGCATAGGGTATAATACAAGTCCCTAAGGATTAGTTGACAAGAGCCACCAGAATGAAAGTTTCTGCTGCTGAATTAAATCTCGGGTGTCTAGTCATGGAAAAGATAGATGACAACAAATAAGATCCCCCACAATGGTGGAGCTTATTAAACACAGAAGGTAAAAGTAAAGTCATATGACTAAGTCTGACATTTAAAAGATCAAATTTTTTATTTTTAGAGTGGTATCAGGGAATTGCAATTAAAACCACAGCAAGATACTATTTCACATGTACCAGACCAGCAAAAATCAGCAATACTGACAATGGGAGTTACACTTACTACAGGTAAAACCACTCCCACCCAGGACAATCAGGAGTCAAAGCCCTAAAGCTCCAAGAGCTCAGAATAACTACACCCTTCCCCCACCTTCAGTTCTCCAATTTCAAGCAAGCACCAGAGCTCCAAGTATTCCTGAATCAAGAGAGCGCCATGTTCAATTCAAGATGCCCCTCTCCTGGTCCTTCAAACTACTATAGGCAGGAGCCAAAAGGGAACCCCAAAGCTCCAAGTGTTCAGAATACCACCATCACCAGCTTCTTCACTCATTTTTTAGCCTTATCACTACTGGATGAGTAGGAGAGAAGGCAGAAACCCAAGAAATGCTCCTAATAAGGTTCTCAACCCCCTACTCCCAGCCCAACATGCACAGCTTCACTACCATTATCTGCTTGAAAGCATCAGGACCAATCTCATACCTGTAACTTTTATGTCTATCACCACATGAAGCCCTGGACTTCCTGGTTATACTTCATCCCCTTAGACGCAAATCCCCCATATGGCTTTAAGAGCAGTGAGACAGCACCAACCCCCCCTTGCTTTACTCACAGAATATTTTGCTATAATAACATTTTGCTATATTATATATTTTACTTATTTTTCTCCATTAAAATATAAACTCCCTGAGAGCAGAACTTTTTTTCTTCTCATTTACTGCTACAAGTATCCAATAAATATTTCTTGAATAAATGGCAAAAGTAAAGCACAACCTGAAACCTTATACTCTAATAATGGGCATAAATCAGTACAACCACTTTTGGAATTAAGCTGGCATTACCTAGCAAAGAAGATGTATATTTCCTATAACTCAGTAATTCTACTCTTAGAAATAAACACTCTAGAGAAAGTTGCATATGTGCATTTGAAAACATGAATTAAAATATTCATGACAGCAAAATAATAGCCAAAATGTCCGTGAACAGTAGAATGCACAGAGGTATTGCCATACAATGGGATACTGTACGTACAGACACAGATGAAACTCAAGAATGTTGAGCTTAAAAAAAAAAAAGTAAGTAGAAGGAAAAAATATTCTCTCGCATAAACTTTCCACTTACATAAAGCTTCAAAAGTATGTAATATTAATATATGTTTATGGCTAAGTATGCAATAAAACTTAAGATAAAAGGAAGCCCAAATCTCAGGATAATTATTACTTTTTATAGGAGAGGAAAGGGGATGAAATGAAGAAGACATTTAAAGAATTTCAAGGATAACTATAATTTCTTTAAACTGGATGGAGGTACAAGAATATGCACTAAATCCTAATAGTTTACAGCCTCTCTATTCAATATTTCATAATTTTAAGAAAGAGTAGAGTAGAAATAGCAATGGGATAGAGATTAATAAGCAAAATCAAACTTTCACACTGTGGACAAGAGCAGCAGCAGTTAATCTGCTCAGAGGCAAAGCAGGCAACTGATCATATTGGGATAAAGAGGAGCCATATAGAAGGTTATGGATCTTTGTTTTTCTCATAAAATTGTAAGCAACCATCTCTTCAAAGAAATGAGGTTTTAAAGAGCCTACTTAGCCGGGCTCGGTGGCTCGGCCTGTAATCCCGCGCCTTGGGAGGCTGAGGTGAGTGGGTTGCCTGAGCCCACGGGTTCGAGACCCGCCTGGGCAACTTGGCGAGACCTCATCTCTACAATAAATCAAAAAATTCGCCGGGTGTGGTAGCGCACGCCTGTAGTTCCAGCTACTTGGAAGGCTGAGGCAGCAGGATCGCAGGAGCCCAGCAGGTCAAGGCTACGGTGGCCGGGAGCGGCCACTGCACTCCAGTCTGGGTGACAGAGTGAGACTCCAACTCAAATAAATAAATAAATAAAAAGCCTACTTAATGTTAGTATGAAACAGAGAGTCTATCTTAGCATATCCCAAGAAGGCATAAATCTGTGTGTAGGGAAGATGCTATTTCATATGGTACCTTTGTCCAATATAGGAAAAGGTACCCTTCCTCCAGGCAAGATACAACACAGAGAACCAAACTTGGCCAAGTATTCAACAGTACCCTTAATCCTCTGCTTGTTAGATAAGAACACTTAACAATAGCTAACACTTACGAAGCACCACTTTCTGTTCTAAAAACTTTATGTTTGTTAACTTATTTAATCTCTACAATAATCCAATGAGGATTATCTCCATTTGTAATTAACAAAATAGAGTTAAGTAACTTGCCCGACACCAGACAGGTAGCTATAGAGAAGCCAGCTCCGAATCCAGGTAGATTGGTTCCAGAGCCTGTAGTCCTAACCACTATAAGATACTGCCTTGTGAAGCAGTGACAGCTGAACTCTAGAAAGCCCTTTCACAAGCTGTTTACAAAGCCAGAGGATACTCTTCAACTATGTATATATATACTGGGGGTAGGGTGGGGGAAATCATCCCTCGTGATTTTCCACACCAAAAAAAATCCAGGATAAATTTCAGGGAGTCCTGAATCCTCTGAAATTACATATAAAAATCTTTATGTACATATGTGCATTTTTTTCCAGAAAGATGGTACATACTTATAGATTCCCAAAGAAATCTGAAATGATTCAGGACCATTAGGCATAACAATTTCAGACCAGCCTGGGCAACACAGTGAGATCTTGTCTCTACAAAAAATTAAAAAAAATTTCCAGGTATGATGGCGCACACTTGTAGTTCCAACTTGCCAGCAGGTTGAGGTTGAAGGATTTCCTGAGCCCAGGTGGTTGAGGATGCAGTGAGCTGTGATCATGCCACTACACTCCAGTCTGGGAAACAGAATGACACCCTGACTCAAAAGAAACAGAAGAAGAAAAGAGAATACAAATCAGGGATTTTGTGTGTGAGAACTAAAGTAAATTTAAGATTTTTCCTGAACCTTTATTAAAAGAAAAAATTATGACAAGAAAATAACACTTTCACAGCAAAACAGAAAATGCAGTTCTATTTAATCCAATGAAATTTATATCAACTAACTACGGCAACTTTATGCACAGTAATATTACTTTCTCTAAATATATTGATTCTATTTCACTATTTGCTATTTCCTGAATGGATGTTAGTAAGCAAGCTCAAATTTTTCATAGACAAAAAATTCCCTTGTTCTTTTTAGTGGTAGCAAAATAATTAAGTTTCAGGCTGAGTCAGGATTGGGGTGACTTTTTTTTTTTTTTTTGAGTTGGAGTCTCATTCTGTCGCCCAGACTGGAGTGCAGTGGCATGCTCCCGGCCACCGCAGCCTCGACCTGCTGGGCTCCGGTGATCCTTTCACCTCAGCCTTCCGAGTAGCTGAACTACAGGCGCGCGCTACCACACCCAGCTAATTTTTTGATTTATTGTAGAGATGAGGTCTCGCCAAGTTGCCCAGGCGGGTCTCAAACCCATGGGCTCAGGCAATTCACTCACTTCAGCCTCCCAAAGCACGGGATTACAGGCTGAGCCACCGAGCCCGGCTTGGGGTGACTTTTACAAGCAATATATCTCTTAGACTTTATCCTCAATCAACTCCTCACATGACACATAAAATCAAAAGATAGCACAGAGAAAAAAATATAAAATTTTTAAGCCATCCTGAATTCCTATTTTAAATATTTTCTTCATGTGGCACTATATTCTAAGAATACTGAATAACCATAATAACCATAAATTATCTACTTTTTGTATAAGATAGTTTCTCTATTACGTTTCATACACAAAGTAATATCTGATGAGCTTCCTATTTTATATCCAGTTCTGAATTTAGAAAATGAAATAATAGGGGGGAAAAAAGTCATTCTTCTTTTTGAATTCACATAATCTAAAATAATTTGTTGAAGATATATTATAAACACACATGCTCCTGAAAAAAATCTCTGACTTGTCTTGTAAGAAACTTCTTTTAATTGGGCAAAGTCTTGAGATCAATTAGAGAAGGTACATGTATGACAGACAGTTTTCAGTATTACTTAGCATCCACTATTCCCCCTTAAGAGGAACAGATAAGCTAAATGAAAAATACGATACTAGCTTAGAAAACAGCTGCAGAATGTTCTCTCTCTTGCCCCAGGAACTGACAAAACAGGTGTGTGTGTGTGCATAGCTAGCATACTTTTGGGGGTGGGGATCACCATAAAGGAGAACAACTGGTTCAGAAATGTACTGGTATATATCTATTTTATGTTGCCCTAACAGGTCAAAAGTCCATGGTCCAAATTCTGTCTACAATTTCATTTTAAAATACCAGCAGCCAAATCTTTAAGGCTAATATGCATCATTGAACAGTCAGACCTGGTGCCAAGCCTAGGTACTTGTATATTTGTGCTAACTATCTGTATCTGTTTAAAACTCAATTTCTATGTCTTTCCCACTCCTCTGCACCCTATCTACTGTCATAATATCCCAATATTAGTATTTTCACAATTTACTCACTAACTTTTCAGTATTTTCACTAACTGGTGACTTATTCCAGATTTTTTAACTGGAGTTTGAAAAAGTACTAAACTAATAGCCAAGTGCAGTGGCTCACGCCTATTAGCACTCTGGGAGTCCAAGAAGGGAGGCTTGTTTGAGCCTAGGAATTCAAGACTAGCCTGGGCAACACACAGGGAGACCTGTCTCTACAAAAAAAATCAAAATAATTAGCCGAGCGTGATGACACACATCTGTAGTCCGGCTACTGGAGAGGCTGAGGTCCAAGGATTGCCTGAGCCCAGGAAGTGGAGGGAGGGAAGAAGAGAGGGGGGAGGAGGAATGGGAAGAGGAAAAGGGAGAGGGAGGGGGAAAGAGGGAGAGGGAGAGAAAGAGAAGTGGGGGGAAGAGGAGGAGGGGGTAGAGGAGAGAGAGAGAACATTAAGCTAGGAACAAAAAGCACTCCAATTACTTCCTTAGGGAACCGTTTTTCACATAAGGACTGAATGCCTGGTGCAGTCCAGATAGTATACATACCCCTGAGTACAGCAAGTCTTCCCTTCCTACTTGTCCTTCTTCTGACTCCCTACTGTCCGCTGACTTGTATCTCTGGTTTAGGCTGATCATGTAGAGGCATTCAGCAATACACAAAAGATCTAATAATCTGCTAAGATTTCCAAAAGTGGGATATCTGTCATAAATGACTGCCAGTTTTAGCTCAACTCCCCTAATCACTTTGAGTATCAACTTCAAGTCAACACATTTTTATTAAACTTTTATTGTGAACTATTTTTAGACTTAAAAGTTGCAAAAAATATTGCAGAGTTTCCTTATATCCTTCGTCTAGCATATTACGAGACTGAAGTAAAATTACCAAAGCCAAGAAATTAACATTCGTTCAAGTCAATTAAACTATAGGCCATGTTCAAATTTCACCAGTTTTTCCACTTAATGTCTTTTTTCAGTTTCAGGGTCCAATTCAGGATCTGCACATCTCATTGCATTTAGTTATTTCTCCTTAGTCCCTTAGATGGTTCCTCAGTCTTTACTTGTCTTTTGTGACTTTTCCTTGTCTCTGTGACCTTGACATTTCCAAAGCATACCAGTTGTTTTGTAGAATGTCCCTCAGTTTGCGTTTTTTATATTTTATCATGATGGGAAAGATGAAAAGGTTATGCATTTTTGGCAATAACAATCACAACAGAAATAGTGTGTCCTTCTCATTGTATCATATCATTGGGTTCATGATGTCCTCATCTTATTTCTGGGAATATTAGCCAAGATCACCTGGTTAACATGGTATCTCCACTGTTAGGTTACTAGTTTTCCTTTGTAGTTAATAATTATCCTGAGGGAGATACTTTGAGACTATGTAAATATCCTGGTTTCCTCAAACTTTCACCCACTAGCACAGTAGGTGGATTTTGTCTGCAACAACTACTATGGTGCTGTTTGCCTAATGGTGGTTTCCTATTTCCTTCTTTTCCTCTAGGTTTATGAATTGGAATTCTTCTGGAGTTGTCCTTTCTCTTCTACTTATTCAGCTGTATCATAACAGACTCATATTTTATTTTATGGGTTAAAGTCCAACACTACCACTACTCATTTTATTGCTCAAATTGTTCCAACTTGGCCATTAGAAGTTCCTTAAGTTGGCTCCTGTGTTGTTTCAACAAGGTCCCAAGCTTTTTTGAGCACTTAATTTCAAGCATCACAAGAAGTTCTAGGCTTATCTTGTATTTTTTTCCTGCCCCAGCCCTAAGGTCAACTGCTTCTCTAAAAAGTGCCAGTTCCTTTAAAAACTAAGATCTCATGCCTGATGCTAATGAGGTAAAAGTGTCAAGCCTACAATGTGGACAACAGCCACTAATATTTTTCTTACTATATTAAACTCATTAGAATCACCTGGGAACCTGTTAAAAATGCAAATCCTTGAGTTCCAACCTAGACCCACTACACCAAAATCTCTCAGGATTTTAAAGAAATTTGTGTTTAAACAGGTTTGCCATATGACTCTAGGGTTCACAGTAAAGTTTAAGGAACACTGCTTTAAAAAAAAGTTAATTTTCCTTCATTATAAACCCTATGTTTAGCTCTAATTTTAACAAAAGGAAAGTTCAGACCTAATAATTTGCCTTGTGTATAAATCATAATTTTACTACCACAGTAAAACTATAGGTGAATGATCTAATCTGTTAAGGAACTAAACGCTTTGCTATTCTTCATTTTTCTACAGAATTTGTTAAAAATCAGGTGGACAGAGTAGTTATAAAGAAAAAAAATAGTTGTAAAGAACCTCAGCTGGGCTCGGTGGCTCAGGCTGTAATCCCAGCGCTTTGGGAGGCCGAGGTGAGTGGATTGCCTGAGCCCGCGGGTTCGAGACCTGCCTGGGCAACTTGGCGAGACCTCATCTCTACAATAAATCAAAAATTAACCAGGCGTGGTAGCACGTGCCTGTAGTTCCGGCTACTTGGAAGGCTGAGGTGAAAGGATCACCGGAGCCCAGTAGGTTGAGGCTGCAAGTGGCTGGGAGTGGCCATTGCACCCCAGTCTGGGTGACAAGAGTGAGACTCCAACTCAAAAAAAAAGAACCTTTAAACAGTTCTTTAAAAAATACTATAAATAGTGTTAGAAAAAAGTCAGCCTCCAAGATCAATTTTTGCTACATATGACCTAACATTCATATAGTGAATCTATCAATATAGAACCCAAAACAGCACTAGGCTCTAAAATTAAAATGCCTAGGCCTAAATGACTACACCAGCTTCTGACATGGTGAACTCTTCCTCTTTTGTTTTCTCAATCACAAAATGGAGTAACACTTGTTAGAAGAGGAAGAGTGAAGATTAAATGAGATAATGTGTAACACTTACAACTATGAAGGCACAAAAGAAATCCTTAAAAACTGTTAATTATTGTCATTATTTGAACTATTAAATAAAAGTAGAGGGTTTTTTTTTGGAATAGAGAAAGCAAGCAGAAGCTGCACTAAAGGAGAGTTCTGCTGCTTCTTCACCAGTATATCAGAATAAAAGCAGAACCAAGGCTGGGCTCGGCGGCTCAGCCTGTAATCCCGTGCTTTGGGAGGCCAAGGTGAGTGGATTGCCTGAGCCCGCAGGTTCGAGACCCACCTGGGCAACTTGGTGAGACCTCATCTCTACAATAAATCAAAAAATTAGCCGGGTGTGGTAGCACACGCCTGTAGTTCCAGCTACTTGGAAGGCTGAGACGGAAGGATCGCCGGAGCCCAGCAGGTCGAGGCTGTGGTGGCTGGGAGCGGCCACTGCACTCCAGTCTGGGCAACAGAGTGAGACTTCAACTCAAAAAAAAAAAAAAAAAAAAGCAGATTCAAACAGCAAAATTTACATAATTTTTTAAAAACCTTCAGAAGAGGCCGGGCACAGTGGCTCATGCCTATAATCCCAGCACTTTGGGAGGCCAAGGTGAGAGCATTGCCTGAGCCCAGTGGTTCAAGACCAGCCTAGGCAACTTGGTGAGACCTCATCTCTAAAATAAATTTAAAAATTAGCTGAGCGTGGTGGCCCGTGCCTATAGCTCCAGCTACTTGGAAGGCTGAGGCTGAAGGATCACCTGAGCCCATCAGGTGGAGGCTATGAGTGTGCCACTGCACTCCAGCCTGGGTGTCAGAGTGAGATCCAACTCAAAAAAACAAAACCTCAGAAGAAACCAATATTTTAAATTCAATTTTTTGCAAAAATGTTATTACATTTTCCTTATGTACATCCATGATCAGGACTGTAGGAAAACATACAAAAATCAAAACAATTTGATTTGCTGAGGTGGTGGGATTATAGGTGAATTCTCTTCCCTTCTATTTTGATTACCAAAATCACGTTCATGGTTCACATCTGAGTCAAAGCCCACCCCACCCCCAAAAATAAATTAATGTGCCTTAGCCAGGAGTGGTGGCAAATGCCTGTGGTTCCAGCAACTTGGAAGGCTGAGGCAGAAGGATCACCTGAGCCCAGCAGGTTGAGGCTGGAGTGGTCGTAAGTGTGCCACTGTACTCCAGCCTGGGCAACAGAGTGAGACTCTAACTCAAAAAATAAAAATAAAAAACTCATGTGCCAATTCCTTTAGTATTAGTAAAGAGGAAAGTAGCCCAATCAGTAAAAACAGTTCTCACTTACTGTTACTAAATCTTTAAACTTTCCCATTTAATACTCCAAATGATCCTAGGACTACTTTAACTGATGAAGAAATGGGCTCAGAGAGAGAAAGTAACCTACCCAAGTTACACAGTGACAGAACAGGAATTCAAACTTAGCTATGACTTCAAAGCCTATGCTATATCCAATATTGGGGACAGTCGTCCTAATTCCCAAATGCTTAACTTCTATGCAAAATTCATGATAATATTTAATCACCATACTGAATTATCTCTTTCAGGACACAGTTTAATAAGCGGTTCATAGGATGTAGAAATAATAGTAAAATTTTAACACAATTAAAATTCTAAATGCAAAATAAAAACAACCAATTCTTTATTCTTTAATTTTTTTGGAGTTTATGTGCTTTCAGTGTACAACCTCGAAGTGATAAAGCAGACAAGGCTTCTCTGAACAAACTTTCTGCCAGGAAATTCAAATGGCACTTCAAAGAAATGTGGATTTCCATGGAATATAGTTTAAAGTGACCTCTTAGGCAAAAATAAGTTACACACAAGACACAATGCTTTATTAAAATATCCAATAATCCTCAATTAGCTAAATTGTTAATTTATTTGTGAATTATTGAAGTTCTTAGGCTAGTATTACCTCCACATTAGGAAGGAAACTAGGTAAAATGGAGCTTAAATGAGTCACCCAAGATTACGTAATAAACCTGCGGCAAAACTAGTAACCAAGTTGTGAACTCTGCATTCAGCATAATCAACATTACTGAAAAGAGGCTCCCACTAAAAGTTTTCATACAGAGCAGATGTGGAGTTTTTCAAACTGTTCAAATCCGCACAAAGGCTTCTAAGAACATTTGTAGTTATCTACCAAGAAGTTCCTTTTTTCATTAAATGAGTTTCCAATGGCCATTTACACACTGATCATGTGCTTTAAAAAAAAAAAAAAAAAAAACCTGATAAATATGGATAACTGCCACGCCTAAGACCCTAAGAAAGGACCTCTCAATAGATCCGAAATTAAAGGTTTCAAAACCAGTATGTCTAATCTGTAAGAAAACTCTTTTCTGGATCTTTGAACAGTATAAAGTCTAACAATTAGGCACTACTGATAAAGTTGGAGAGTACTATGAACTTTGTTGAACGAAAAGGGGTAGCAAACGTTTTCATCGGGTATGAAATGTAATTCAGAGCAAGGTACATATATCACATGTAAGGAAGATGGTAGGGGGTCTAACTAAAACTTCAACTTTGCCATTTTTCGCACCATTTTTAATAAAAACGACGTTTTAAGGATTACGATCACGAACGTGGAAGATCCTGTCGGGCACGGAGCAACCGCCACCTGAACTAGTAGGCAGGTTTAACCTTAAGAGAATTCTGCTTCTCATCTTCCAGTCTAAACCAAAAATGTACTTACACCTTAATCTGTTTGGTGTTTGTAAGATTCTGTCTCTTTTTACTCCGAGACAAAAATCTACCCCCAACCTACCTCGCTTACTGTTTGCGCTGTGGGGAGGTGGGGGTGGGGAGGGACCGTTTCTGAAAGACCTTCTGAAAAAATGAGACATCAGTTCAAATGCTGAAACATGGACAATGTGTATGCTCATTTTGTTTACTTACAAATTCTGGCGAGATTTTAACTCGTAGAACTGTCAATAACAGGGCGTCCGCTCCGCTCCGCTCCTCGACACCGGGCTGCACCCCACGGCGCCCTCGGCCGAACGTCGTCCGGGTCCCCGCCCACGTGACGCAGACCTCCGCCGGAAGACGCCCGCGGAATGCTGGGACTAGTAGTCCGGGTGCCCGCCTCCTCGCTCCCCCCCCCCCAACCGCCCTCCCCACACCCCACACCCCCACACCGCCCTCCCCAGCCAGGCCGCGAGTCGGCCAACCGGCGAAGGGCGAGTTAAGCTCCCATGGCCAAACTGCAGGGTCCTCCGAGTTCTCATGCTGACGTCTGACAGAACTGCAAGGCATCTCTGCGAGACGTCTGACCACCTTGACCCTTATAATGACCCGAAATTCATAGACTGGAAAGAACTCGTAGGATCAACACAGTGAGAGGCAGTTCCGAACGATCATGGTTAAGCATCATGACTTGGAACCCAGCCTCCATTACTAGTAGCGTGTGCTCCAGCGAGTTTCTTAGTCTAAATATCAGTTTAGTTTGCTCATGTGTCAAAGGAGGCAAGGCTACAAAACTCGTAAGGTTGCTGTGAGTAAATGAGATGACGAACGTGGCTATCTGCTAAGCGATAGTAGTACATGATGAAGAAAAAACAGCTATTATTTCGCCTTGCGCTGTGGCTCATGCCTATAACCGCAGCACTTTTAGAGGCTGAGGCAGGAGGATCGCTTGAGCCCAAGAATTCTAGGCTACAGTGAGCTATCATCACTCCACTACACTCCAGCCTGGGCGACAGAGTGAGACCTTATCTCCAAAAAACAAAAACGAATAAGGCCCACGAGGTGACTCACGCCTATAATCCCACTCCTTTATGAGGCCAAGGCGGGAGGATCGCTTGAGCCTAGTAGCTCAAAACAAGCCTGGGCAACATAGCAAGACCTCGTCATTTATTTTTTATTTTATTTTATTTTTTGGAGACAGAGTGAGACTCTGTCTCCCAGGCTGGAGTGCAGTGGCACGCTCATGGCCACTGCAACCTCGACCCTCTGGACTCAGGTGATCCTTCCGACTCAGCCTTCCAAGTAGCTGGAACCGGAGGTGCCATGCCCAGCTGATTTTTTGACTTATTGTAGAGACAGGTCTCGCCGTGTTGCCCAGGCTGGTCTCAAACCCCAATCCTTTCGCCTCGGCCGCCCAAAGTGCTGGGATTACAGGCATCAGTCACCGCGCCTGGACGACCCCGGTTTTAAATTAAAAAAAAAAAGAAAGAAAATAGGCCGAGGCCGAGGTGAGCGGATTGCCTGAGCCCACGGTTCAAGACCCAGCCTGGGCAACTTGGCGAGATCTCATCTCTACAATAAATCCGAAAATTAGGCGGGCGTGGTATGCGCGCCTATAGTTCCAGCTACTTGGAAGGCTGAGGCGGAAGAATCGCCGGAGCCCAGCAGATCGAGGCTGGGGTGACCATGAGCGTGCCACTGCAATCCAGCTTGGGCAACAGGCTCAAAAAGAAAAAAGAAAAAAAAGAGCTATTGGTTTGCTCTATTAATTTTACAAATATGCAAATTGAGGGATGGCAAGTAATTTGACAGAGAACATATAATGGGATAAGGGCTAAGTCAAGTAGGCCTATAATTCTTATTGATCTATACCAATTCAAGACGACATAGAAGAAATCTACTTGTGTAAATCTACCTTCCCCTTTCCTGATTTTTTCCCATAACACTGCTGACCAACACACTATTTTATTTTGATTTTTGTATGACTCTTCCTACAGGATACAATCTCCATGGCAGGAAGGGTTTGGGGTTTGTTTGTTTTTTAACATCTGTTTTGTTCACTGCTGTATCTGCAACACTGAGAACAGAGACTGCCTAGTACATAGTTATAGCTCAGGTATTTACTGAATTAATAATTCTTCATGCAGTATGATTTTTGTGTGTGTGCCTTCACTTCTCAATCATCCTCCTTTGGCATAAGTCACAGAACTTGGGAACACTCTTAGATGCTGTTTAATAATTGACTGCAATTTCTAATTCAACAAATGATAAATGGAAGATTATATTCCATTCTCTTCATTGAGTTTGTTTTCTTTTTGGTTTTTTTTTGAGTCGGAGTTTCACGCTGTTGCTCAGGCTGGAATGCAATGGCACACTCACAACCACCGCAGTCACGATCTGCTGGGCTCAGGTGATCCTTCCCACCTCAGCCTTCTACAGGCGTGTGCCACCACACCCGGCTAATTTTTTTTTTCTTTTAATTGTAGAGATGAGGTCTCACCAAGTTGCCCAGGCTAGTCTGGAACCCCTGGGTTCAGGCAATCCTTTCACCTTCACTTCAAGTGCTGCGATTACAGGCGTGCCCAGCCTGAGTTTGCTTTCTTAGTATCGGTATAACATGCCCAGCTAAACATCTCCATTTGTATTGTCTTTAAAGTATTCTTTATTTTATTTATATATATATATATATATATATTTTTTTTTTTTTTTTTAGTTGGAGTCTCACTCTGTGGCTCAGGCTGGAGTGCAGCGGCACACTCAAGGCCACCACCACCACTTAATTCCGTTGTAGGAATGGGATTAAGTGGAGCCAGTTATTATGTCTTTCACTTTTAATATTTTAATCTTTCCTTATTAACAATGTTCCTCCTTTCTACTACCAAACCATAACCCCAAAGTTGTTTATTTCCCTACCCAACCAGAGATGTGAATATTATGCACAATTGACAGATGCTTTCTCTTTAAATAACTGGATTTCTACTTATCCTAAATAAAAAACTCCTGTATAAAAATTATTTTAAAATAAAATAAGCATTATTTAAAACCACTGGTTCAGAAACCTAGTCTCAATAACACAGGATTCCTAGACCTAGCCTGAATAGTATGTGAATTACTACCAGTCATTTAATCTGCATTGTTAATTTTTTTTTTTGAGTTGGGAGTCTCACTCTGTTACCCAGGTTGGAGTGCAGTGGCATGCTCATGGCCACTGCTGCCTCGTCTCACTGGGCTCAGGTGATCCTTCCTTCTCAGCATTTTAAGTAGCTGGAACCACAGGCACATGCCACCACACCCAGTTAATTTTTTAATGTATCATAGAGACGAGGTCTTGCCAAGTTGTCCAGGCTGGTCTTGAACCTCTGGACTCAGGTAATCCTCTTGCCACCACCTCCCAAAGTGCTGTGATTACAGGAGTGAGCCACCATGCTCAGCTCTGAATTTTAATTTTTCATGTATCCATCTTTCCCAATAAATGGCAAATTCACTCAAGGTAAAGTTGTCATTTTAATTGGCACACAATATATATTTAATAGATATATGAATTGTTGAGTGTATCTTTGTTATAATTATTTCTTCTCTTGACTATCTTCTCTTTTGATTCACTGAATTTCTCCATATTTCTCAAATTCCCCAAGTAACTGTTTAACATCCACAGCTCAGGCTTCCTCTTGGTATTGGTGGCCTACCAAATCCCTTATAACACTGGCAATGAGTCTACCTCACTGTAATGTTACCTCTTTTGGGTCTCCCTTGTAATATGGAAAACAACTACTGCAGAATATCTGGTTTGACGAGTTCACTTTGCCTCACAGTTAGTGATGAAAGTTTGGTATTTGTAAGATTGCTAGGTATAGGCGGCAATCATGGTAGAACTAGGATTAGGTATGCTTATTAACTACACAAAAGAGGGGAAGATCCTAAGCATATACAGAGGGTGCCAAAAAAAAAAAATACACACATTTTAAGAGAGGAAAAACCTATATTAAAATTGTGATACTCTACACCAATAACAAAAGATGAATACAGGTCATGTTTGACTTCTGCAATTATAAGAGGTGCTCAAAATGGTTACCATCAGCGACCAGACACTTCTGATTATGGCAAACTAAAAGTAATACATAGATGCAACTCCTAAAATGTATGCACATTTTTTTGGCACCCCCAGTATATATGTTAGCACACCAAAATTTCCTTTTATCTTAAGTGTCTCATTATTCGTTTCTTTGAAAAGCCATTCCTGTCTTTACAAGCAGTTTTAACTACAAAATAACATAAGTACTCAATACCATGGAGAACCTCTCATCTTGATTGTTTAATAATATATACAACCTTTAGTCTTTCTTTTTAAATTTGTCTTTCAAACCTAAGTTTTATAAGCCTGTACTCAAGTTTACAAGCTAGTATCCAAGTTTCTATATAGTTACCTGTCCTGGTAAAATTTTTAAAGAGGCTTTTCACATATATACATTAGTGTTCATAATATGAACTTAGTATATTACTGTTAAATTTATATTTAATAACTACATCTATTAAGGAACTTTTACTATTATGTGTTACTAATGAGTAACGTAATGGTCACTTTAAGATAAACCATTACTTAAAACAAAAGAGCCAGGTTATTACCAAGTCAATACTTTTCAGTATTTTGTCAGAAAAGAGTAAGTCTCCCAAATTAACTAAACATACCATTTAACCCGGGCTGACAGAAGGTATGTTTTACATTTTCCCTTGAAAGACTAAAAAAAAAGTTGCAGTTTTTCTTGTTACTGCTTCTCCAGATTGTTTTATTAAAAAAAAAAATTTTTTTAATTATTCTTCAAAGATGTGGGGTACAACTCAGGATCAGGCACACAAGTAGTCATCGCACAGGCAAAGTTTGGGCCTACCTCTGTGCTTTTTTGCTATATTGTATCTAGTAAATAAAGTTACACTAAACTAAGCTCCTAACAGGCCATAACCTTCCTGACTCTAAAGCATGTTCCTTGTGTCTCTGATCAAATTTATGGATTATTAGTGAAAACACAGTACACATTAAGACCTTATTTAATAATTGAAATTTGTGCCACATATGAGCAATAAATGAGTTGCTCAAAAACATTCTAAAGCGATTAAAGAATAAACAAACAAGCCGGGCTCAGTGGCTCAGCCTGTGATCACGCCCTTTGGGAGGCTGAGGTGAGTGGATTGCCTGAGCCCTCAGGTTCGAGACCCGCCTGGGCAACTTGGCAAGACCTCATCTCTACAATAAATCAAAAATTAGCCGAGCATGGTAGCATGCA
>CAUYQG010116306.1:0-30391 GCA_963574415.1 Tarsius wallacei | reverse complement strand
CTCTTTATTGCTAATAAAAATTTAGCATTAAAGTCCCTCTTGTCTGATTTTTAATACTGCTTTGAATTAATATTTGGGTATATTTTTTCATCCCTTTAATTTAGCCTATCAGAGATGAGGTCTCACCAAATTGCCCAGGCGAGTCTCCAACCCGCGGGCTCAGGCAATCCACTCACCTCAGCCTCCCAAGGCGTGGGATTACAGGCTGAGCCACCGAGCCTGGCAACTCTTCTCTTTTAAATAGTACATAGTTGGCCGGGCTCGGTGGCTTGGGCTGTAAACCCAGCACTTTGGGAGGCAGAGGCGAGTGGATCGCCTGCACCCACAGGTTCAAGACCAGTGCGGACACCTTGGCGAGACCTCGTCTCTACATTAAATTTTAAAAAGTAGATGGGTGTGGTAGCACATGCCTGTAGTTCTGGCTACTTGGAAGGCTAAGGCAGAAGGATCGCTGGAGCCTGGCAGGTTGATGCTGGGGTGGCCCGTGAGCATGCCACTGCGCTCTAGCCTGGGCGATGGAGACTGCAACTCAAGAAAACATAACAAAACAAAAAACCTAGTGGCTTTAAATCAACATTCATTTTATTCATTCATGATCCTGTTGGTTCTTTGACTCTGAATGGGATCACTCATGTGACTGCATTCAGTTGGCAAATCAGCTGGAGGGTGGGTTCCCTTGGGGTTCTGGGACAGCTGGGTGTGGGATGTCCAAGATGATTGAATTCGCATAGCTTGAACTCCTGGCTTCAGCGGTTCTCCCATCTCAGCCTCAGGAATAGCTGGGACTGCAGGTGTTTGCCACTGCACCCAAATTTCACTCTAATTCCTGATGCCTCAATTGGAAGTGATGGAACAACTAGAAACCGTCCAGTCCACCACCACCCCTACTGCCACCCCATTTGATCTCTCTCTCCAGCAAGGTAACTAGATGCTTTTGCATGGTGATTCAGGGCTCCAAGAAACAGCAAACGGAAGCTTGGATCTCTTCAGGCCCAGTCTCAAAAGACACAAAGTCTTCTAGTAGTCAAGATCCATCACAGGACAGGGTTAAGGGAAGGGGAAATATTTTCCACGTCCTGATAGGGAAGGCCACATGGAAAAATGACACATGGGATAGGAATTGCTGGGTTACCTTCTGCTTGTCTAGCATAAATTTGCTTCTGTCTGTTGAGAAATTGAATTTCTTTTCATTTTTAAGTTTTCACATGGAGTGCATCATGCAGGTCTGTCTGTACTTCAAGAAGGTGGACCCACCTCTGGGGAAGATAATCTCTGAATGTATTCCCAGTATCTGCTGCATTGATAGATACTGGGCAGACTGGTGTAGGGTTGGGGCAGATAGTAATTTATATTGCCTATGTGTGTTAAAATTTTAAGGCTAGAGACTATACTCTGCCCTCTCTCTTCCATGTCTACAATTGTGTCTACTCTTAAAATAACACACACATACATAATGTAAATTGTCCTTACAAAGCTTAAAGTAATTCTGTCTCCTGAACAAAGGCAATGATCTTCACATTATTCAACTACCCACTGAATATTTCTTCATCTTCCTTCGTACTGTTATCTTGAGTTTTCATTTCACCTTTTAAAATAAAGAAACATAGACCTTAATAAATGATTCTGCATGGTACAGAGAGTGTGCTTTCATTTTTAAGCATTGTTGTGTCTGTTACTTACTTCTTTTCTTCTGCCTCTCCCCATTACTTTGAAGCCTCTCTGCATGTTTCTTAACTGGTAATTTATATTTTTCACTCTTTTGTGTATTACATTTTACATTAGTTTCTTGTATTATTTTTCAAGTTATGAGCACTCTCTTCTACTGGGCTCAGACTAGAATTTATTTCATCTGCATTAGTTATCTGTTGCTGCGTTAACAACCTCAAAACTTAGTGACTTAAAACAATTATAAACATTTATTATCTTACAGAGTTTCTGTAGGTTAGACATTTGGGAGTGACTTAGCTCATGTCTCTGATGGGGTTGTATTCAAAATGTTGGCCAGGGCTGTGGTGATCTGAAGACATGATTGGAGCTGGAAGATTCACTTTCAAAATGGTTCCCTCCAATGGTTGTTGGCAAGTTGGTGTTGGCTGTTGGTGAGAAGCCTTAGTTAAGCATGTGGATGTCTCTATAGGGCTGCTTGGGATCTCACAACATGGTGGCAGGCTGCCCCCAGAGCAAGTCATCGAGGAGAGTGCAAGGTGGGAGACCCAGTGTCTTTTATAATCTACCTTTAGAAGTCATACTCTGTCATTTCCACAACATTCTATTGGTTACAAAGGCTAGCCCTATCCTGTGAAGGAAGGAACTACACAGGGAATAGCTACCAGGAGTGGGGATCACTGAGGGACATTCAGAGGCTGGCTACTGAGCCATCTATTGAGTTTTTTCTTCTTTCAGTGACTATATGTATATTTTCCTAATTTTTAAGACTTTTATTATTATTATTATTATTATTATTATTATTATTATTATTATTATTTGAGATGGAGTCTCATTCTGTCTCCCAGGCTGGAGTGGAGTGGCATGCTCACAGCCACCCCAGTGTCGACCTGCTGGGCTCCGGCAATCCTTTCACCTCAGCCTTCTAAGTAGCCGGAACTACAGGCGGGCAGTACCATGCCTGGCTATTTTTAATTTTTTAAATTTTTATTGTAGAGACAAGGTCTCGCCAAGTTGCCTGGGCTGGTCTTGAACCTACGGGCTCAGACAATTCACTGGCCTTGGCCTCCCAAAGTGCTGGGATTACAGGCTGAGCCATCGAGCCCAGCCAAGACTTTTAATTGGTTTATTTTCCTGCCTACTTGTTCTTGTTTAACATTTCCCTAGCGCCAGGTGTGCAGGTGTGGTGGCTCACACCTGTAATCCCAGCACTTTGAGAGGTGGAGGCTAGAGGATTGCCTGAGCCCAGTGGTTCAAGACCATCCTGGGAAACTTGGCAAGACCTCATCTCTACAATGAAAAAAAAATTGACCTGGCATAGTAGCATGCACCTGTAGTTCCAGCTACTTGGAAGGCTGAAAGGATTACCTGAGTCCAGCAGGTCGAGGCTGCAGTGGTCGTGAGTGTGCCACTGCATTCCAGCCTGGGCGACAGAGTAAGACTCTTACTCAAAAAACAAACACCTCCCTGCTGTTTTTCTTCCTTTAATTCTTGTCCTTTAAAAAATAGATATTGTTCTCATTTCATCTCTTTGACAATTCTTTTTTTTTTTTTTGGAAATTAGAGATAGGGTCTTGCTATGTTGCCCAGGCTGGTCTCGAACTCCTGGGCTCATATGATCCTCCTGCCTCAGCCTCCCAAAATGCTGAGATTACAGGCATGAGCCACTATCCCTGGCTCTTTGGCAATCCAAAACATAAAACATCTAGTCTTTCACATAGTATTACTATTTTTATCTTGTTGGGCTAGATTGGTCTTCTGATCATTGATTTTATTAGTGATCTTTCTTATTTTTAGTTTTCTTTTTATATTTTGAAATTTTGAGTTGCAATGTACTTAAAAAAAGTTGAGGGAGGTCAGATGAATTGAATACATATGGTAAAAGACACTTGTTTTAGGTGTTTAGTTCTAGGAGTTTTGGCAAATATATACAGTTCTGTAACCACTACCACAAACAGTATAAATAATATTTCCATCACCTCAGCAGTTTCTCTCCTGCCCTTTGGTTGTCTGTCTCCTTCCCAGACTCTGAGTCCTGGCAACCCCTGATGCTTTCTTTAGTTTTGCCTTTTTTAGAGTGTCATATAGTATGACAGAAGATATGCAGCCTTTTATGAATGTCTTCTATCATTTAGCATAATCCTTTTAAATTTATCTGTATCTGTGGCTTGTTCCTTTTCATTGTAGCATAGTATTCCATCATATGAATGTGCCCTCATTTGTTTATCCATTCACCTGGACATTTCCAGTTTTAGCAATTATGAATAAAGCTGCTATAAACATTTACATGCAAGTGTTTGTATGTACATATTTTTTTTCCTCTTAGGTAAACACCTAGGAGTAGGGTTCTAGGTCTATGGCAAGTGTATGTTTAACTTAATTTTTAAAAAAAGTACTGAACAGTTTTCAAGGAGATGGTATCATTTTGCATTTCTTCTGCATCCTTACCAGCACTTGGTATTTTTAGTGTTTTTAATTTTAGCCAGTAGGTGTATAGAGGTATTTTACTATAGTTCTAATTTGCGTTTCTCCAATGCTGAATGGTGTTGACCATGTTTTCATGAACTTACTTGCCATCCACATTTATTCTTTGGTGACGTGTCTATCTAAATCTTTTTACTCAGTTAAAAAAGTGGGGTTGTTTGTATTCTTGAGTTGTAAAAATTATATATTGTGGATACAAGTCCTTGATCAGATGTGTTTTTTCCCAGTTGGTGGCTTGTCTTTTCATTTCCTTAATAGTGTCTTTTAAAGAACAGACCTTTAAAATTCTTATGAAATAGCCCTCCAAGCTCTTGGGGAACAATAGATTCTTGCTCCCCTGTTTTCTGGTTCTTCCATTTGTACTCCATGTCAGTTTTACAAAACATAATTATATCTGAAGGGATAAATCATTCCTTTTTTATACAAATAGTTGTTTTGCAACAAATAAATTTGTTGCTTTTGTAGCAAACAAAAGAATACGTAAAAACAAGAAAATAATAAAATTCCTATGAAATCTATTTTACCAATTTTATTTTGTCTTTGGTTCATGTCCTTAGTGTACTTTATAAGAAGTATTTTTCTAACCTACAATTACAAAGATTTTTCCCCCCAGCGGAGAAGGAGGATAGTGTTTGTATATAATGCAAGGTAAAGGTAATAGGTAAAGGTTTTCATGTGGATGTCTATTTGTTCCAGTACCATTTGTTGAAAAGACTATCCTTTCTCCTTTTAATTACCTAGGCATCTTTTCATACCCACTAGGATAGCTATAGTCAAAGAGATGAACAGCACTATATAGAAAAATTGGTGCTCTCATACATTGCTGGTGGGAATGTAAAATGGTGCAGCGACTGTGGAAAATAGGTCTAGCAGTTCTTCTAAAAGTTATACATAGAGTTGTCATATGACCCAGCAGCTCTACTCCTAAATAAATACCTAAAGTAATTGAATATATACGTCCCCACAAAAACTTGTACATGAGTGTTCATAGAGCTGTTATTTTTAATAGCTGGAAAGTGGAAAAACCCCAAAGCTCCTCAAACTGATGGATGGTTAAACAAAATTTGGCCTATCTATATAGTGGAATGTCATTCAGGCAGGAAAAAAAGAAATAAAGCAGTAACACAATGCTACAACATGGATGAACCATGGAAATATTATGCTAAGTGAAGGAAGCCAAATATGGAAGGTCACATATTATATGATTCTATTCATATGAGATAGTCAGAATAGAAAAATCCATAGAAATTGAAAATAGATTCATGGTTGCAGAGGGCTGTGGGGAGAGGGCAATGAGGAATGACCACTAATGGGTATGGAGCTTCTTTTTGGGGAGGATGAAAATGTTATAGAATTAGATAATGCTAATGATTCCACAACTCTGTGAATGTAGTTAAAAAAAAAAAAAAAGGCCGGGCTCAGCAGCACAGCCTGTAATCCCACCACTTTGGGAGGACAAGTTGAGTGGATTGCCTCAGTCTGCAGGTTCAAGACCAGCTCGGACAACTTGGCAAGATCTCATCTCTACAATAAATAAAAAATTAGCCAGGTGTGGTAGTGCTCGCCTGTAGTTCCAGCTACTTGGAAGGCTGAGGTGGAAGGATCACCATAGCCCAGCAGGTCGAGGCTGGGGTGGCCATGAGCTTGCCACTGCACTCCAGTCTGGGTGACAGAGTAAAACTCCAACTCAAAAAAACAAAAAACAAAAAAAAAACACAAAAACCCACTAAATAGTACATTTCAAAATGGTGAACTTTATGGCATGTGAATTTTGTCTCATTTTTTTTAAAGTTTGGAAAAATGGAAGAGAAGAATCACCTATGCTGCCTGCTCTTTTACAATACTACTGCTAGAATTCTTACGTTTTTTCTTTTTAATGTGTAATTAAGAAAATACATACATACATGTAAATAGATAATGTAAATATACTGGTTTCATTAAATGTTAGATAATTTATCATTAACATTTTCCATGTCATCACCTAGTCTCTGTATTCATAGTCACAAAGGGCTCAATAAATAAATACTGGTGATTTGCTGATCAGTTCCCCTATTATTAGACATTGAGGCTTTTTGTAGTTTTTCATTATTTTAAACAACACTGCAAATGAACTTCTTGTGTATGTAACATTTTCTTGATTCTTCTTTTTCTTCTTCTTTTGGTAATGTTTTCTAATAATTGGAATTCTTTTTTCTGGAAAGATTTCCCAAATATAATGAATATGTCAAAGTAGAATTACAGAATCAAACTTCTTGATTAAAACCTCACATGGTGGTTCATGCCTGTAGTCCCAGTGACTCAGGAGGCTGAGGTGGGAGAATCCCTTGAGCCTAGGAGTTGGGCACTGGCAATGCAACATGGTGAGACCCTGTCTCAAAACAAACGAATGAACAACAAGTAGATTTGGGTCCGGCCAATTTCCTGATGCCCATCCTTGATGTTATGCACAAAGTAGGAGAAGGGAGAATGTGGTGACTGCTCCAACATGAGAACTCTGCATAATCAAGGAGTGGTGAATGGTCCACTGATTGGGCCAAGTACCAGTGGACAGATAACTCCAGGAATGGCTTCTTACTTGAACCTCCCAGGGCTACTCAGTTCTCTTTTGTTGACTGAGGCCTCTACTTGGAGAAAATTTAGGTTCCTGGCATTCTAGCAATTTGTTAACTTCGCTGGGAGACTAGACAGTGGTTCAAATACCCAGATACAAAGTAATCATCATAGAAGCAGAGGATAAGAGCAGAGAGTATACAAAAAAATACTAGTAGCCAACAAACGTAAAAAAGTATTCAACCTCACTCACACTTAAAGAAATGCAAAGCAAAACAATGAGGAGGGACTGCTAATGGGTGCAAGATTTCTTTTTGGGGTGATGGAAATGTTCTGGAATTAGATAGTGGAACATTAGGCTGTGTAAGAACTAATAAACTCGACATATAATGCTTTAATAAAATTGAAGGTTAAAAGGAAGAAACTTTTCAAAAATCAGAGTGAGGAAAGATAAAAAAGGACTTGAGAAGATGACTAGTACTGAAGATAAGCAAAGAAGATACAACATACAGATAAAAGGAGCCCCTGAAAAAGAAAACCAAAACAAAGGGAGGAAACAAATGCAAACACTATAATTCAAGAAAATTTAACAGAAATTTTGAAAAACACAATGCTCCATATTGAAATAGTGCATCTATGGTCTTGAGAACATTAAGCTAGAATGACTCACTTCAAGGCATATTTTAGTAAAAATATTGGATGTTAAAGAAAAAGAAAACATTCTTTGGGTATCTAGGCAAAAACAAAAACAGGACCTTTATATCATGAAGAGAATATAATTATATTGTTATACTAATATCAATGCTTTATGCCTGAACTGTGAAATAACATGCTTAAACTATCAAGAAAGAACATGTAATCCAAGGATTTTGTAGTCAGCAGAACTGGCTATCAAGTATAAATGGTGTAGCAAGCAGCTATCAACAATAAACAAACTCAGAAAATATTGTTTTCAGGAGATCTTTCTATGAAATTCAGAAAACAAAGTTCAGACAACCAGAATAACTAGAGAGATTATAGTATGTGATGACTATATGATCTGAAAATAAAGATAGAGTAAACCAGTAAAAATGCAGGAAAACTGATTGTATATTTCTAAGTATATTTTTGAACTCTCTATTTTGTTCGATTAATCTATTACATCTGTTTTAAAACAAATATTGTATTATCTTGATTACTATTGCTCTATGATAAGTCTTTGTATGTGTGTGTGTAGACAGGGTCGCTATGTTACCTAGGCAAGACTCGAATTCCTGGGCTCAAGCCATCATCTCACCTTGGCCTCCCAAATTGCTGGGATTATAGGTGTGAGCTACCGTGCCTGCCCAAGAAATTTTTATTTTTTAAGTTGCTATTATTTTGACTATTCTGCCACACACAGCTGAACCAAATCTTGTCCACCATGACACACCAACTACCCCTAGTCTTTTTAGAGAGACTGACTGGCACCATATAGCAGCACCATGGCTGGTGGAACCAGATGTGGTCAGCTGACTCCAATACTATCTCCCATAGGCTGTGTGAAGCCAGATCCTCCCTCTCAGGACTTAGAGGCCACAGAAACTTCAGTTAGGTGGTGTTGGAGCTTGAAATACAAAGTCACATAGTCATGAGGTGCCAGGGCCACCATCTTTTGGGCAGCTTTTTTTTTTTGAGTCAGAGTCTCACTCCGTTGCCCAGGCTGGAGTGCAGTGACACTCTCATGGCCACCGCAGCCTCGACCCGCTGGACTCAGGTGATCCTTCTGCCTCAGTCTTCCAAGTAGCCAGAACTACAGGCATGTGCTACCATGTCCGGCTGATATGATAAGTCTTAAGATGAGGTATTGTAAATATTCCAGTTTTGTTTTTTATCTAAGTTGTTTTGGCTATTCTAGATCCTGTGCATTTCTAAATAAATTGTAGATTCTGCTTGTTAATTTGTGCAAAAAAGCCTGCTAGGATTTTGACTGGAACTGGGTAGAATCTATAGATCAATAAGGGGAGAATTGACATCTTAATAATAGTGAGTCTTCCAACCCATAGTTTAACTCTTCATTTATTTAGATCTTTAATTTTCCTTATCAGTGTATTGTGGTTTTCAGCATACAAATATCACACATACTTAGTGAGATTTATCCCTAAGTATTTTGTGGTGTTCACGCTATTGCAAATGGTACTGTTTTTTAAATTTCAATTTCAATTGTTTATTGCTCTTATATGGAAATATAACCAACTTTTGTGTATTGACCTTAATAGGCTCATTTATTAGTTCTACTATTTTTTTGTAATTATTTGTGATTTTCTGTAGATAATCAGAAGTTCATCTGTGAATAAATATTGCTTTATTTCTTCCTTTCTAGTATATATGCTTTTTATTTTTCTTTCTTGGCTATTGCATTGGCTAGGACCTCCAGTAAAATGTTGAATAGAAGTGATAAGAGGGCATTTTTGTGGTGGAAAGCACTCAGTCTTTGCCACTAATTAATTATGATGTTAGTTATAGTTTTTTTGAAGATGTCTTTATTGGGTTTCACAAGTTCCTTATATTCTTAGTTTGTTAAGATATTTTTATTGTGAATGGATGTTGAATTTTGTCGATTATTTTTCTTCATCTATTGAAATTATCATATAGTTTTTCCTTTTTAGTCAAAAGGCTAAAAAGGTGAATTTCAGCGGTTGATTTTTTTCAAATGCCAAAACAAACTTGAATTCTTAGAATAAACCCCAGTTGGGTATATATAATATATTACCTTTATTGTATATTTTTGAATTGGATTTGCTGATGTTTTGTTAAAGATTTTTGCATTTGTATTCACAAGGATATTTGCCTAATCTTTTTCTGGTTTTGGCAATATTGGCCCCATAAAATGTGTTGGGAAGCATTCCCTCCTCTTATGTTCTAGAAGAGGTTTTAATGAGTTTGTGTTCATTCTCTCTTTCATTAATCTTTGGTAGACTTCACTAGTGAAGTCATCGAGTCCTGAAGTTCCTTTATGGAAAAGTTTTTAAGCTACAAATATGATTTATTTCATAGATATTGGTCTGTTAAGCTAACTTATTTTTTCTTAAACGAGCTTTGCTATTTTGTACAATTAAGTGACATTAAGTTGTTCATAATGTTCTGTTCTCATTAGTATCTGTGGGGTTTGTTGTGATTTCTCCCTTTACAGTACTGACATTGATAATTTATATCTTTTTTGCTTTATCAGTTTGATTAGAGAGTTATCAATTGTATTAATATTTTTAAAGAACCAGCTTTTGGTTTTATTGATTTTTCTCTATTTTTTGTTTTTAATTTCATTGATATCTCCTCTAATATTCATTAACTTTTAATTTTCTGTTGGCTTTAGTTTTAATTTTCTCTTCCTAACTAGTTACTTTAATTCACTTAGACTCTTATGCCTTTGCTTCTCCATACTGCATCTGGTCTCACAGAGGTCACTAATGACCTCCTAATTAGCAGTGGCATCATCCCAGTTGTCATCTAGTTAGATGCCACTTTAGCCTTTAGCCCTTTTTCTATGTACATTCATTTTCAGCCACTCTAATTTCACAAGGTATTTGAGACTTCCACTTAATTTTCTATCCACTTTTTTTGAGTAAGCAGAATTACCTTTAATTGGCAATTAGCTACTCTGAAGAGTTCTAACACTCCCTTTTTTGTCCATTATTCTCTTACTCTTTTCAATTCCATAAAACTCCCTCTGGAGTTTTATAATGCACCTTCATGTACACATCACCAGCTTTAATCGTCTTCAACTCAGGCTCAACCCTGTTTCACCTGTACCCTGACCCACTTCTTTCCTCCTATGTTATATTGTAGCAAGACCCAAATATATTATTTAATCCATCCATTTATATTTGTAATGCCTATATACTGTCTAATTGTGTGGAAGTGCCATTATTTATATATTTAGGCAATCCCCTGTTTTTGGGATTTTTATGACTTATCATCATTCAAATTATAACAATACAACTGCTACCACGCTATTTTTTTTTTTTTTTGAGTTGGAGCTTCACTCCGTCACCCAGGCTGGAGTGTGGTGGCACACGCATGGCCACCCCAGTGTTGACCAGCTGGGCTCAGGTGATCCTTCCGCCTCAGCCTTCCAAGTAGCCAGAACTACAGGCACGCGCTATCTCTGGGCGACAGAGTGAGACTCCAACTCAAAAAAAAAAAAAAAAAAAAATGAACAAACTAGATTCAAGAGATCAACAGTTGCCAAATTCTTGTGCATAAAATGGGGATAATATAATTTATTCTAATGAAGCTACTATGTCTTACAGGATATTGTAGAGATAAAAACAAGAAAACATACAAAATTAATGTGAAAAAGCTTTTGGTATCTCATTAATAAAAAATAGAGTGGTAGGCCAGGCTCGGTGGTTCAGCCTGTAATCCCAGCACTTTGGGAGGCTGAAGAGAATAGATTGCCTGAACCCGTGGGTTCAAGACCAGCCTGGGCAACTTGGCAAGACCGTGTCTTCACAACAAATAAAAAATTAGCTGGGTGTGGTAGTCCCAGCTGCCTGGAAGGCTGAGGCAGAAGAATCACCTGATTGAGGTGATCCAGCCTGGGTGACAGAGAGAGACTCAGACTCCGAGAACATTTTCTTTTTCTTTTTTTTTACAGACAAGGAATGGAGACTCAGAAGTTAAATAACATACCCATCATTACATAGGTATTAAATATTGGAACTGGTTTCCAGTTTAGATCTTCTTATCTCCAAGTCCAGTGCTCTTTTCAATTCTCTCTATACTAATATTTCAAGGATTACCTCCTTTTTATTAAAAAAGCAAAAGTGACATTTGAACCTGTGCTTTTAATCAACTCATTGTAGTCAAATTTATATACATGTAATTTTCACATCCAGCAACAAATTTAGCCTGTTTATTTGAAACATGTATGTCAAGTCCTATGAAATGCTGTGTGTGTTTAATGCTTTTTATAACAAATATTTTTTTGGTAAGGTTACTGCTTGCTACTAAGCTTTTAGTATGTGCAGGGTATGGTGTCATCCAGGTTATAAAGACTGGGTATCACATGAATTCTGCCTTCCAGCAACTTACAGTGTAATTAGGAAGACAGTACAAAGTAGGAAGTCAGTGCTGTAGGAGCAGAAGAAAAAGTATAGCAGTGGTAAAAATGACAGTAGCCTTCATATGTGCATGGTGCTTCACAGATGACAGAAAGCTTTACCATTTCATCAATAACTTATGATATATTGAATATTTAGGAAGACCTATACTAGGTAGGTAAAAGTGAAGCATACAGATTTCTTACTTTCCTGTTATCACTAAAAACCAAACACTTCAGAAGAAGAAATCAGGCAAGGTATTTGCATAGTCCTGTTCAGAAACTATTCTTTTTTGTTGTTGTTCACTAGCAAAATTTGGTGGATTTTTCTGTTTCTCCTGGCAACCCCAACAATATGCAAAATATACACTGAGGCTCCAGAGAGCAAAAATTTCCCTGAAAATAGAATGTAGTTACATTGCAGACGTGACAATTGTCAGTATATTGCCAGTAGTGGAAGAATGTGGTATTGGCATGTGTCTGCTATTTGGCTTTTTGGTTTAAGGAATATTTTAGAGGCATCCAAAAGACATAATGCTTGTCCAGCTGCCCCATATAGTGCCATAGTCTAAACGGTAACTCAATAAAGTGCTTATAAAAGCCACAATACTTGTCCATTAAACATTTGGAATATTTTCACAAAAATTAAAGATGATATAAGGTCCTGAGAATGCACCCAGGGAATATAATTTACAAACCTAAATATTTGAAACCTCTTCCAGAAACTAGATCCCTGCAATAAACTGCCTTAACGAACATTGCCACGTAGACAGGCAGCTAAATTGCCATGTGGAGACAACAAATATTCTATACCTTTATTATTCAATAGAAATATAATGTGAGCCACATATGTAATTTTAAATATTCTAATAGGCTGGGTATGGTGGCTCATGCCTATTATCCCAGCACTTTGGGAGGCCAAGATGAGAGGACTGCTTGAGCCCCAGATGTTCAAGACCACCCTAGGCAACATAGGCAGACCTCATCTCTACAAAGAAATAATTAGCTGAGCGTGATGGTACCTGCCTGTAGCCCCAGATTCTTGGGAGCCTGAGGTGGTCTAGGCTGTGGTTAGCTTTGAGTGTGCCACTGCACTCCAGCCTGGATGACAGTGTGAGACCCCGACTCTAAGTAAAAAAAGTTGGCAAGCCTTAAATATATATATATATTCTAATAGACACATTAATAAAATGAAAAAGAAACAGGCAAAATTAATTCTAATAGTATATTTATTAAATGCAAAATACCAATTCAACATGGAGTCAATCTAAAAAAAATTACTGAGATATTTTACATTTTGTACTAAGTTTTCTTATATAGTATTATTGAATGAAGTGTGTATTTTACACTTAAACCACATCCTGCTTTGGACTAGCCACATTCCTAGTGCTCTTGGACAGCACAGTTCTTTTATTCCTTAGCCCTCTGTCATTTTCTGAACCATCTGGAGGCAAGAAAACCAGCGTGTCACTGAAATGATGTCCAAATGCTCTGAGCCGGTCCACACCATACATCATTACTTCCACGTTATGAGGAGTCAGTCCATCAAAAGTAACAGCCGTATCCGAACAGCAGCCTTCTACTACTTGCCCTGGGTGATTAGACATTGCTTCTTGGATAAGATGGACAGTCAGTTTAGTGTTAAACACATCTCTTCCCTCAGAATCCTCTGCATTCTCTGCAAGAACTCCTGTGTATTTCAGGCAGATGGCCAGCTGCATATCTTCAGATGGCCTCCACATCACACTTTGATCTACAGTTCTCAGAGTTACCGAGAAGTCTGTGAAGTCTGACTCTATACTTAAGACAATTGCCTATTGAGAGAGAGAGAGAGAGAGAGAGAGAGAGAGAGAGAGAGAGAGAGAAATTCCTCCTTCCATGGTCACGTATTCGAGGTCTCCAGGTGTGACGGTGTGGCCCAGATAGGAAGTTTGTGATGCGTTCCTTGTCAACAAAAGGTGCTTTAAATGTTCAATGCCAGCCAATGCAGTGGCACGTGCAAGAAAGACCCAGTTGTAGTTGTCGCCATACTTTTCAAAACGTGTTTGTAAGTCAGCCTCATCTGTACCCACTTGTCACTTCTTTCTATATTGAACAGATGATCATTGTTAGGACCGAAGAGCTCTGCTTTGTCAGTGTTTGGCCCAAGTCTCGGCACAGCCCAGAAACGCTCATCTTCGGGTTCTCCAAGGTTCTCTCACCTTCGGGTTCTACAAAAAACACGGATACTTTTGCTGAGCTCCACAAGTGTCGGTTTTGAGGCGTTTAGGAAATCTCTTCGGCCGGGCGTGGTGGCTCACGCCTGTAATCCCCAGCACTTTGGGAGGCCAAGGCGAGAGAATTGCCTAAGCCCAGGGGTTGGAGACCCGCCTGGGTGACTTGACGAGCCCTCATCTCTACAATAAATCAAAAATTAGCCGGGCGCGGTAGCGCGCGCCTGTAGTTCCGGCTACTTGGAAGGCTGAGGCGGAAGGATCGCCTGAGCCCTGCGGGTCGAGGCTGGGACGGCCGGGAGTGTGCCACTGCCCTCCAGCCTGGGCGACGGAGTGAGACTCCAACTCCAAAAAAAAAAAAAAATTCTTTTCTGGGAGGACGAAGGTGGTGGTGTTTGTGGTCTTGAGTGGGACGTCCGTGTGGGATGTGAACTTGGCGGAACACAGTTCCCCACACCCCGGAAATGCTGCCAAGCAACACACCCTTAAAGAATGACGTCCCACTAGCAGTGACCACTTTCTCGGCTTTGCGGGTCGAGCGCAGTCGCAGATGCCTCTAGGCTGCCCCCGCGATCGGAGCCGACGGCCACACTTCCGGCCGGGCCGCTCTAGCTGGGGGAGGCTCTTCTCGGTGGTGCCGGGAGGGGGCGGGGCCGAGTCGCCGGCCGCTGTGGGTGGGACTCTGGCTGCGGTGAGTTTCAGGTGCGCCAGAAGTGCCAGCGGCTGAACCACCCACCAGCAAGGACGTTAAAGATGGACGTAGATTGAGTCACAGACGCCTCTCAAGTTGGCCAGGCTTCCACACTGAGGAGAAAAAAAGAGTTTGAAATTGAGTTTAGTCTCTTGGTTTTTGTGTTCAGCACCTGGTACATGTTCCTTATGTTGATTAGCACTGGGTCTTTCTTAAGGCTTTTAGCATTCTTAGAATTTTAGCATTGGTGTGTGTGTCTGTGTTTAATCACAGAATCTCTTACATACTCTCTCTTCATCAATCTGTAAGAATATAATTACCCAGAGCCTTGATACAACCTATGGAGTTTACGAGAATACGCCACTTTCCTGATATCGTGACTTTATCAAGACATCAAATATGAAACTTGAAGTCTTACTTTCCTCTTAGATTTATTTTATTGCTCTTAATATGTGTTGACCAAGATTCTAGCAAACCAGATCCAACAACACATCTCAAAAATCATCCACCATGAGCAAGCAGGCTTTATCCCCAGGATGCAGGGCTAGTTCAACATCTGCAAGACCATAACATAATTAAATACATCGACAGATGTAAAAACAAAAACCTCATGATTATATCATTAGATGCAGAAAAAGCTTTTGATAAAACCTAGCACCCCTTCTTGATAAAAACCCTCGAGCATCTAGGCTTAGATGGAACATACCTCAGAATAGTAAGAGCCATCTACGAGATACCCACAACCAACATATTGCTAAACAGACAGAAATTGGAACCATTTCGCCTGAAAACCAAAACAAGGATGCCCATTCTCACCCCTCCTGTTCAACAGAGTATTGGAAGTCCTAGCTAGAGCAATCAGACAAGAGAAAGAAATCAGGGTTATCCAAATAGGAAAAGTGGAAGTTAAGTTAACCCTCTTAGCAGATGACATGATTCTATACCTCGAAAATCCAAGAGAATCTGTCCAAAACCTTCTTGTACTGTTAAAGGACTGTGCCAGAGTCTCGGGGTATAAAATAAATGTGCATACGACAGCTGCATTCCTATATGCCAACAGGAAACAAACAGAAGCCCTAATAAGAAGCACAATCCCATTCACAAAAACAACAACAAAATGAAATACCTCGGCATCTTCCTAACCAGTCATAAATGTGAAAGACCTTTACAACGAAAACTACAAAACACTGCTGAAAGAAATCAAAGATGACACAAACAAATGGAAAAATATTTCATGCTCGTGGATTGGAAGAATCAACATTATTAATGTCCATCTTACCCAAGGCAGTCTACAGATTTAACACAATACCCATAAAATTGCCAGCAACATTCTTCTCAGACCTGGAAACGACAATATAGGAATTCATGTGGAAACATAAACGACCATGAATAGCCAAAACAATCCTCAGAAAAAAAAAAAAAACAAAGCCGGCAGTATCACACTCCCAGACTTTAGACTTTATTATAAAACTACAATAATCAAAACAGCCTGGTATTGGTACAAGAACAGGCATACAGACCAAAGGAACAGGATTGAAATTCCAGAAGCTAAACCTCAATTTCTCAACCAACTCATCTTTGACAAAGCCTTCATTAACAACTACTGGGGAGAGGAGAACCTATTCAGTAAATGGTGCTGGGAAAACTGGCTGACCACATGCAGAAGATTAAAACAAGACCCTTATCTATCACCAAACAAAAAAATCAACTCTAAATGGATCAAACCTAAACATAAGACCTCAAACTATAAGAACCTTAACGAACGCAGGAGACACCCTTATGGAAATTGGAACTGGCAACCAATTTCTGATCAAAACCCCAAGTGCCCATGCCATAAGAGATAAGATAGACAAGTGGGACCTCATCAAATTGACAAGCTTCTGGAAAGCCTAAGAAACCATCAAGAGAGCAGGGAGACAGCTCACAGACTTGGAAAAATTATTTGCCAACTGTCTATCTGATAAAAGCCTAACATATAGGATCTACAAGGAACTCAAACATGCCAAAAAGAAAAAAGCAAACAGCCCCGTAGCAAAGTGGGCACAAGATATGAATAGACACTTCTCAAAAGAAGACATACGAGCAGCCAACAGATACATGAAAAATTGCTCAGCCTCACTATTCATCAAAGAAATGCAAATTAAAACCACACCGAGATACCACCTAACTCCAGGCAGGATGGTCATCATCAATAACTCAAAAACAACAGATGCTGGAGAGGATGTGGAGGGATTACTTCTACACTGTTGGTGGAAGTGTAAACTTCTACAATCTCTGTGGAAAACAGTGTAGTGATTCCTAAAAGATCTAAAAATCGACCTTCCATATGACCCCACAATCCCTCTACTAGGAATATACCCAGAGGAACTCAAATCATTCTACAAAAAAGATACCTGCACATTCATGTTTATTGCAGCACTATTCATAACAGTAAAAACATGGAGCCAACCGTGCTGCCCATTGAAAGAGGACTGGATAAAGAAATGTGGTATATATACATGATGGAATATTATGCAGCCATAAAAAAGGATAAAACTATGAACTTGGCAGCAACTTGGATGAACTTAGTCTATGATATTGAGTGATCAATCATAGAAACAAAGAACTGAGTACCACATGTTCTCACTCATAAGTGGATGGACCTTGAACACTTATCATAATACTATAAGAAGGGGATTGGCAGTAGTGGGAAACTGCTGAGAGCAGGTGGCAGGATTGGCAGTAGTGGGAAACTGCCAGGGGAGGGGTGGGCACACCTCCTCAACAAGGTTAACTGCATAATGAGCATTTGTATACCTAACCCTGAATTGTATCCCACATCTTTAAAATTAAAAATTAAAAAAATGTTTGTGTTGACTAGTAATTTCCAATTTACAGTCCAGTGAACATTTTATAGATGAATAATCTTGTGGTATACATTATGTTATACTAAAAGTATCAAAACTTCGGTATTTTGTTTAGTCAACTTTTAAACATGCAAAGAACCTTTAATGTGCTGTTTGCAACTCATATTCAGTGAAGTATTTTAAATATTCTTAAATTCATGATATTGTGAGGTTTTTAAGTCTTTTTCAAAAAGGAAATGTGAATTTTAATATTTTTATATTTTTCTTCACCTTACAGATGCAACAGCTTGAGAGACAAGTTATTGATGCTGAACGCCAAGCAGAAAAAGCTTTTCAGCAGGTAGAGTATAATTTTGGTCTAAAATTTGGCTTTTTCATGCAAAATTTCACTTTACTCATGTAAGGATTGTTTTGCCCATAACGGGAAGATAACCATCAATCCGCCTCAACGGCACAACATTTTGACTACTCATAAGCTTGATTCATAGAATAAATGCAGAATCTAACTCTATTTTGCCTGTTGACAAATTTTCAAAAGAAAATAAAGGCTTCCATTAGGAAGTTTCTATCTTCTGAGAAAATAAAATATGACTTTTATTTTAATACTAACTATAATCAAGTCTTATTTATAGATATTGTAACAGCAGTTTTATAGTAAAAAAGAGTTGAAATAATATGAATGCCATATTAGAGAGCAATGAATAAGTGAACTAGATGAGCTCCATGAAATATTAAACAACCATTATAACAGTACCAAGGACATGTATTAATATGAAAAAATGCTTAGAGTTATATTAGAAAAAGTCAAGTTAAAAAACAAAGACTGACTATAATCCCAGCACTTTGGGAGGCCAAGGTGAGAGGATTGCCTCAGCCTATGGTTTCCAGACCAGCCTGGGCAACTTGGCAAGTCCTCATCTCTACAATAAATCAAAAAATTAGCCGGTATGGTGGCATGCACCTGTAGTTCCAGCTACTTGGAAGGCTGGGGCAGAAGGATCTCCTGAACTCAGCAGGCCAAGGCTGCGGTGGCCGTGATTGTGCCACTGCACTCCAGCCTGGGCAACAGAGTTTAAAAAAAAAAAACAAAGGCTGAGAGGAAGCACTCCAACAATTTAAATTTGTTTGAATTGTGGAATTTGGATTTATTTTTTTTCCCTGTATTTTCATGTCTCTCATTTTTTTATAACGACTACTTTTATTTATTTTTTAAAAATAATGTTTTGATAAGCCATATAGCCTTTTCTGGGCCTTGCCAGCAGTAAAATGAGTGGTTTGGAGGGACCCACCCAGATTTAAAGTTTATCTTATGATCCTAAATCCATAACTTCTCATTTCATGAAAATAACTCTGTCATATTCACTTGAATCAATGAGTCCTGGTGTTCACAGCACTACAGGATAAATATGGTCAACTATAATTCATTGCATATTTTCAAAAACCTAGAAAAGAGGATTTTGTGTGATCACAATACAAAGAAATGATAAATGTTTGAGGTGATGGATGTGCTAATTATACTGATTTGATCATTGTACATTGTATACACAAATGGAAATATCACTCTGTATCGCACAAATATGTGCAATTATTATGTGTCAACTAAAAATAACAGAAAAAGGGCAACCCCTTCGGGTCTGCTCCACTGTGGGAGCTTTTCTATCCTCTCAATAAATCCTGCTTTCTCAAAAACAATAACAACAACAACAAAAAATAATTTCAGAAGGCTAAGTATTTCTTCTAAGAAGTATATATTAAATTTCTTATACTTTCCCTATGTTTGTTATGCTTCCTCCATTCAATTTGAGTAATATCAAATCTTGTTATCATCTGAAATATTTAATTTTACACACTGGATTGTGTGGCCTAACAAATTTCTAAGTAAGCCCAATCTAACCTAATCCTTGATTTTCTTAATTATCCTTGAAAAGAAAATCTTACAACTTTCTTAAACAAAACTTCAATCCATACAAAAGAGTAGAGAAAATAACATAAGGAACTTCCATCAACCAACTTCAACAATTACTCACTTCATGCTTGCTATACCTCCACCCACCTCCATACTGGATTGTTTTGAAGCAAATTCCAGACATCGTATAATTTCACCCATGAATATTTCAGCAACTAATCTAAAAGTAAAGACCTAAAAATTATAAGCACTGTACCATCATCACATCAAAAAATTACCAATAATTCTTCAATATATCAAAGATCTAATCACTATTCAAATCTTCCCAAATATCTCATAATTGCATCTGTATTTTGTTTTTCAATTGAGATAAAATCAACATAATATAAAATTAACCATTTAAAAGTGAACAACCTCTAACTAGTTCCAAAGTGTCTCTGTCACCTCAAAAGGAAACCCCATATTCATTAAGCATGTAGTCCCGTTTCCCCCTCCCCCAACTCTTGGCAGCCACCAATCTGCTTTGTGTCTCTATGGATTCACCTACTCTGGATATTTCATATAAATGAATTCATGCAATATGTGATCTTTTGTGCCAGGCTTCTTTCATTTAGCAGAATGTGTTCAATGGTCGTTCATGCTTATAGCATGCATCATAGTTTATTCCCTATGGCTGAGTAATGTTACACACACACACACACACACACACACACACACACACACCACAATTTGTTTATCCATTCATCTATTGATGGACAGTTGAGTTGTTTTTACCTTTTGGTTATTGTGACTAATGCTGCTATGAACATATGTGTACATTTATTTGTTTGAGTAACTGTTTTTAATTCTTTTATATATGCCTCTTTTTTGTTTTTGTTTTTTTTAAATTTTTATTATAAAGATGTGAAGTACATTTCAGGGTTAGGTATATAAACATTGACCATGCAGGTACCCTTGTTGATGAGGTATGCCCCTCCCTCCCCTAGCAGTTTCCCCCCCCAACCCCCCACAATTTCCCACTACTGCCAATCGCTTTCTTATCTTTTTTGGTTTTTAAGAGTTGGTTTGCTCAAATCAGGATCAAAACTGAATTGACACTTTTCATTTCATTCTGGAACTATTTTAATTTATAGGGGCTTTTTGTATTTTTTCTTCCAATTTATTTATCGAAAAAATTGGGTTAATTTGTTCTCTGAATCTCTTTACATTCTGGATTTTACTGATTACACACCTATTTTGCTATTTAATATGCTCTTCTGCCTCTATATTTCCTGTAAAATATAGTTCAATTTTTTTTATAGTTAACAATTTTTTTAAATTATAAAGATGTGGGGTGCAATTCAGGGTTAGGTATACAAACGTTGATTGTGCAGGTACCTTATAGTTAGGTCTTAAAACTTGATTTGTTTTCCTTTCTTTCTCTCTTGGTTTTTTTTTAAAATTGTTTTTTAAATACTCATTAGCTGATAGTACCAAGTAGTGATATCCCCACTTATACCTATACAAAGGCAATCTTCAGCGGTAAGTTCATAGGCTACTTAAATTCTATGAAAGACACTTATGTCATTCTCTGCCACTGTATAGCAGGTGTTTGTCTCCCTCTGTGATGATGTACTGATCCGTATGCAAGTGATCTGTGCAGCCACACACCTTGCACCGCATGTCGATTTGTTTGCCTCTCTTACTTTCATGTCTTCCTTCTTGTCTTTTCCTTTATGACTTGGGCCTTTCCTGGTGGCAGCTCCCTTTACCTCTACTCTGACTGTCTCTGTGTTTCTTTGTCTGTTCTTTCCTATCTTTCCCTTCTCTTCCTTTCTCTCCTTTGCCCATTATTATAGGAAAAAGAGAAAGAAATTGAGGATGGTTTTGTTTTGCTTTAGTTTACAACTCTCAATTTTTATGTAACAGTTTTGATTTTGAAAATTAAACTAAATTAAAATTTTTTATTTGTTATTTTCAGTTATTCTTTTCCCCCTCTAATTCACTGGATCTTAAGAGAGCCAGTGGAGAGTCTTAAAGAGAGCATCCTGTTCCCAATGCAGGGGTAGCAAACCATGGCAATCTGTTGCTGTTAGGGCCCCACCACTGGTCTTGGTAAATTTAACAGAAAGACTTCTTTTTTTTTTTTTTTTTAGTTGGAGTCTCACTCTTGTTGCCCAGGCTGGAATGCAGTGGCATGCTCACGGCCACTACAGCCTCAACCTGCTGTGCTAGGCAATCCTTCTGCCTCAGCCTTCCAAATTGCTGGAACTACAGGCACGCACCACCACACCCAGCTAACTTTTTGATTTATTGTAGAGACGAGGTCTCACCAAGTTGTCCAGGCTGGTCTTGAACCCTTGGGTTCAGGCAATCCTCTCGCCTTGGCCTCTCAAAGTGTTGGGATTACAGGCTGAGCCACTGCGCCCAGCCGAAAGACTTCTTATTTGATGTTGTCCTTTGGGGATATTAGGTGTAATGTGCTACATCTTTAAGCAGAAAGGCCACAAATGATTAGTTTAAACATGATGCCTTAAGTCAAAGCTCTCCTCCCAAAATGAGAGAAGCGCAAATTCAGCGTTTCTATGAGTTAGCAACATCTGTAGGTATTTCTTTTTGTCACAGCACTTTACATTTGTTCAGTATCTATTTTGTTTCTTAGAAAGATTTTTTTTTCTGTAAATACCTCATAATGAATCTGAAAGTTGGCAGGAAATATAAAAGAGAGCAGATGAATTCTGATGCACTGATGATGTCACCTTTTTTGGTCTTTGCAAGGCTGTTATTAACTTAGAATAACTGAAGGCTTTGCTATCTTTAACAATTTCCACAGCACTGTGGCCCATCTGATGTTTATGTTGCTTAAATTCAGTTTGCCTTTTCTCAATGAACCATATCTTAAGATTTAAACAACTATATTTATATTAACCAAAATGGAATGTTTCACCGCTAAAAACTGTAGTCAGCTGAAACCAGCTTGACTCTACACTTCAGCTTTGTACATTTTTCTCTCTGTTTATTAATAAGTGCCATCACTTCTATAACAATTAAGTTGTCTGCAAAAGAAAAAAAATCTAACATTTTCTGAGATAACTCTTGATGATCTTCGTACTTCATGTTGTAGTACATCTTTACTGCTGTTCATAGGTTTTGAAACTGGTAGGTGCACATCCACCCAGTACCACTCTGAGTGCTCTTGTGAGGTAGAAGAGCAGTAAATAGCACATTTGGGAAATGATGACATAGAGAATTGATTCTCAACTGTCTGATCAGGTGAATATCCCAAGGTACTACACTGATTTATGCTAACAAAAGAGGGGTTATTCCCTTGTACAAGTGTGTGTTTTCATTTTGTCCTTTTAGTTCAATCCTTTGCCTGTGTTTCATTCAGTCTTGGTAGGAGCTATGTTTAAAGTTCCCTCCAATATGTAGGCTCATCTGCCTTTCTGTAAAGCTAATTCCTAGTATTGAAGTCACCTTTGGTCCCTAATGAATTATTATTGCCCAGACATCTTAATATCCAGGACCGTGTAATGGTTTGCTCCATGTGGCCCACTCTTCATTACATGAAAAGCAAATTTATTTAGTGTTTTCTTATTTTTTACTTTTAGTGAGAAGGATCCTACTTCATACATTATGGAGTATTAAGCCAAAATAATTGTGTTTAAAATGTGACTAGAATTATTCATTTGCAATAAATTTTAAATAGCTGGAAAATCACCTGGGATTCAAAAAATAACTTTAACAATTTCTTTGCCATTCTGTTTGGAAACAATCAGGAACATTTGTCATGCCATTGCAACTTATGTATAGAAATAGAAACTTTCTACTCCCCCCCAAAATGCAGTCATGTCTTGATTACCTATAGTGGAGGAGGAAGGTTAGAAATGGGGAGAAGGAAATAGTGATACAGACAATTACAATGGGTGTCATATTTGCAGCTTCTTCTTTCTTCAGTATGGGAAGAATAATGGAATATAGCATTGGAAGCTGTGTCAGGATCCCCAACACTACCTCCAGGCTCAGTGATTTGCTAGAAGGACTCACGAGACCCAGAAAAGCTGTTATACTCATGGTTGCAGTTTATTACAGTGAAAGGATACAGATTAAAATCAACAAAGGAAAAAGGCACAGAGGTTGATGTCCAAGAGAAACCAGGTGTGAGCTTCCAATTGTCCTCCGCAGTGGAGTTGCCGGGGATGTGCTTAATCTTCCCATCAAGGATGTGTGACAGCATGTATGAAGTATTGCCAACCTAGGAAGACTTGGTGTCAGTATTTTTATTGGAGGTCAGTCACATAGTCCTGGAACACCCACCGTGACTGACCTTAATAACTCAGAGTCTACCCGCCACAGAGGTCAAACTGATACAGCGTGCCCCAGGGCCCCCTGTGAACAAATACAGCATTCACCATAAATCGTGTTGTTAGTATAAACTGTCTGGAGTGGCCCTAGATCTCAGGTATACCAAGGAAGTTTTCTCAGTCAGGGTATTCGTAGGGCTCAGAAGTTGTCAGGGACCAATCCTTCCTCTGGCACATGCGGGATCTGAGCACCCCCAGTCTGCTGAGTTAACCCTTTGCCGAACACGAATTTAGGGACCGTGGGATCAAGAAGGTTTTGGGGGAAATGGCTCAGGAGTGTGCCCAGGTGGGTGGATGCAACCAGAGGCTCTCTCAGAAGTAAATGAAAATTTTAAAAAAGTCGAAGCTGCAGTGACTATGATTCTGCCACTGCACTCCAGCCTGGGCAACAGAGTGAGACTCGAACTCAAAAAAAAAAGAAAAGAAAGAAAAGCCTAAAACCTAGAAGCGTTCCACATTGGATGGTATCCATGTATAGATAATTGGGAGAGTTTACTTAACAACCAATTTGACTTCATAGGTGTTTGCTATTGGCCGTTCTCTGAGTAGTTAAAATTCTTACATGGTTCGGGTTGAATGAATGGAAAAAGAACTGGGCTATTTTATGTGTGTCTGTGGCAAGATATTTTAAAAGTCTGCTTTGTTTTTTCTCTGGGCCTCTTAGCTTTTCTGTAGACCTCTTATTCATACTAGTTACTAAAGAAGGTAGGTGAATCCTGTGGAACTTGGTCTCAGCAGGACCCCATTGGCAAAGAGGTTGCCTGTAACTACTCTGTGATCTTGTGATCTCTCTCCCTGAGAAATTTTGCCACTTTTGCCAATATTCATCTTGCCTAGGACAGTTGTTTAACTAAAAATAATGGTCGAATTTAAAAGTTTTAGATGGCAAAGATGCATCCAAGGAACTCTGTAGTATTCATCTATAAAAGAAGAACAACATTCACATTGAACATGTTTTTCAGGGTAGAAACATCGTTCCAAATTACGGTTTTCCAGGACTGTAGACTTTTCCTAAGCAGTCATGGGACTGTTTTATGTGGCAACCCAACGTCGGTAGGGTGGCTTGCTTCACTTGGTCAAAGGAGACTAGGTGTAGGTGTGGTGATGTTGATTGCTATCCTTCTTCTGTTACTTTTGCTTTTCCTGTCTATTACTTTACCTGTCTATTATTCTGTCCCCAGAGGAGAAATGCCACTCTGGACTTGGCCCTGCTTTCCTCTCCCTGCCTCCTTGGCTCCAGAATGTTCTGCCTGCCATTGGCCGTACCATCTTAAGATTCCTGTCCAGCTCTCTGTCCTACCCAGTCTGTTTTGCGTGATAGCCTCTCTCTGCTGCACACCTTTGTCCTTGATATAGCTTAGTCCTTCATCTCATGCAGAAACCCCACCATATTATGTTAAAAAATCTAAATCCAAGATAACTTAAATTATCATCTGGATAGTGGAAGATATTTTTTCTGATGTTTTTTGATCTGCTTTTATTTTCATAGTTTCCAACCATGTAAATAGTATTGAAATAGAACAGTTTTGGCATCTGAGTTGAATTCACATTTGAACCCACAGATGAAACCTGGTATTTATGGCTAAAAAAATAAAACCAAACGAACCTTTATACCCTCCTTCTGAAAATCTTCATTAGTGAAATATTTTGAACTTTAAATAAGAATGTGTTGTGTTTTTTTAGAAGCATTTGAAATAGTTTAAGATTTTTTTCATCTTAACTATCATCTTTAATTTCTCAAATGATCCACATTATTTTTCTTCTTTGCCTCTATGATCTAAAACAGCAGTCCCCAGCCATTTTGGCATCAGGGACCAGTTTCACAGGAGACAATTTTTCCACGGACCTGGGAGTGGGAGGAGGGGTGGTTTGGGGATGATTCAAGCACATTACATTTATTGTGCACTTTATTTAAATTATTATTACATTATAACATATAATGAAATCTATAGCATCACCGCCTCAGCTCCACCTCAGCTCATCAAGCATTAGATTCTCATAAGGAGTCTTTCTTTCTTCTGTTTTTTGGTCTGCTTTTATTTTCATAGTTTCCAGCCATTTGAATAGTATTTAAATAGAACAGTTTTGGCAACCGGATCCCTTGCATGTGCAGTTCACAATAAGTTTCATGTTTCTATGAAAATCTAATACTGCTGCTGATCTGACAGGAAGCAGAGCTCAGGTAGTAATGCGAGCGATGGGGAACGGCTATAAATACAGATGAAGTTTCACTCACTTGCCCACCACTCACCTCCTCCTGTGTGGTCTGGTTCCTAACAGGCCACAGATGTGCCAGTTCATGGCCCACAGGTTGGGGCCCCCTGGTCTAACACATTGCTAAAATTAAATTATCTGTTGAGTTATGTAGAATGGAAGTCTTTTTAATAAAAAGTTTTTTTTTTATTATTATATATTTTGAGTCAGGGTCTCACTCTGTTGTCCAGGCTGTAGTGCATTGGCACAATCATGGGTCACGACAGCCTCCAACTCCTGGGTTCAAGTGATCCTTCTGCCTCAGCCTCCCAAATAGCTGGGACTACAGGTACTCACCACTACACCTGGCTAATTTTTTTAAAAAATTTTTTGTAGAGACAAGGTCTCACTATGTTGTCCAGGCTGGTCTGGAACTCCTGGCCTCAGGCAGTCCTCTCACCGCTGCTTCCCAAAGTCCTGGGATTACAGTGAGCCACATACCCAGGCAGAAGTCTTAATATTGTATATAAATTTCCAATTCTTTATTTTCTTCCTTACTGTTTTTTTTTTTTTTTCCTTTTGAGTTGGAATCTCACTCCTTTGCCCAGGCTGGAGTGCAGTGGCACGCATGCTCATGGCCACCCCAGTATCGACCTGCTGGGCTCCAGCAATCATTCCACCTCAGCCTTCTGAGTAGCTAGAACTACAGAAGCGTGCTACCACGCCCAGCTATTTTTTATTTTATTGTAGAGACGAGGTCTCGCCAAGTTGCCTGGGCTGGTCTTGAACCCTCAGGCTCCGGCAATCCACGTGCCTCGGCCTCCCAAAGCACTGGGATTACAGGCTGAACCACCAAGCCCGGCCTCTTCCTTACTGTTATTAACATCTCACACATCCCTTATTTGGACCTTCTGGTGAATCCCTGATGAGGCATCCAATCCACTAGACTGTCTGCAATTAAGGGGCAGATTTATGAGTCAAAGTGAGAACCAAAAAGTAGTGATATTTAATCTTAACTTTCCTGTAGGTTGAATAGACTTATCCATGTAGGTCAGCAAACACAATATGCAGATATGCCCTTCCAAGATCACATATGCCCAAGTGTGTTTTGCAGAAGATCCAAGCAGAGCCAATCTATCTTGATTATTAAAATCAAGGCACCACTAAACCTCCAGCCACACCCCCGATCTCTTTTATCCTGTTCTATTTTTCCCATTATCTTTATCACCCATGTAATATATTGTACTGATTTACATATTTATCATATATGTGATCTCTCTGGCCCCCTAGAATGTAATATCTGTGCAGGCAGAGATTTTTGGGTCTGTTTTATTCACCGATGCCTTCTCAGGACCTGGAATAGGCCTGGCACTTAGCAGGTATTCAGTGAATATTTGTTAAATGAACAATGAGCCCTTACTGAATACACTCTCCTACCTATATCTAGACTCTCATACTTTTTTATTTCTTATGATTCCGTCATTCTGGGCTTCAAGTTTTTTTTTTTCCCTTGCCACCATATATATGTTTCTTTTTCTTCTGAGTTCATTTATTTTCTAAAATATGTTATTACACCAGGCCATCAAATCTGAATCTTATCACACCACTCATATTCTTTACTTTCTCTTCTTACTTTGTTTAAAATACAGGAAAATGAGGGCTGGAAGCTTTTTGTTTCCATACTTGTATAAACATGTTGCATGTTATTATTGCTCTGGCAAACATGTACATTACTTTATATTAATACAATACTCAGAGAATTTATTATGTATGTATGTACCTGAAAAGTAACACCACTTGGAAAAATAGTCTTTAGAATTTATAATTATTTAATACATGAAATTTTGCTATTTAATATTTTCCCTTTGTGATACCTTTTGGGAAATCTATATAATGTTACTTTTAGGAATATCTTTAGGCATCTATACAATATAAATTATTTTATTGAAATAACTTACAATAAAATAAAGTACAGTTATTGGCTTAATACTATGATAAATTAAGTACATACAGAATTTTAACATTTTATCCTCTGAATTTAGGTACAAGTTATGGAAGAGAAATTAAAAGCGGCTAACATTCAAACCAGTGAATCAGAAACCAGGTTATATAAAAGATGTCAAGATCTGGAGTTTCTAATGCAGGAAAAAGATGACACCATTCAAAGCTTGGAACTGCAACTTGAAGAGCAGGTTAGGAAGAATTTGATCATCAAAGAACTCTAAATGTGTGTACTTATTTGGGCATAATCACAAAGATTAAAAAGAGAAAGTCTACATTTCTAAGTTTGGGAAAGAAATCTTATTCAGCCAGCCCATAAGATTGCATCCCATTTATTGGTGAAAGGTGCAAATGGCATTATTTCAGTCCAGTCTTATTCCCAGGCAAGATCTAACATTTTTTAGATGTGACAATTCACCTTAACACTCACACTTTAGAGTTTAAGTGTAGTGTTTAAGTTGGAAACAGCTGAGCTCAGTGACCCATGCCTGTCATTCCAGCACTTTGGGAAGCGGAAATGAGAGGATTGCCTGAGCCCAGGGGTTTGAGACCATCCTGGGCAACATGGCGAGACTTTGTCTCTACAATGAATCAAAAAATCAACCAGGTGTGGTGGTGCATGCCAGTAGTTCCAGCTACTTGGAAAGCTGAAGCGGAGGGATTACCTGAACCCAGCAGGTTGAGGCTGCAGTGACCGTGATCATGCCACTGCACATCAGTCTGGGTGACAGAGTGAGACTCTGACTAAAAAAAAAAATGTAAACATCTGGTTATCAGCAGGCATTTATGTGTGTAAGTTGTTTGCAATCAATCCTTGCTTTAGATTGTTAGGATGTTGGAAATGTTTGTAGAACATTATATTTTAAATATTTATATTTGATGCTAATCTCTCTGCTTGCAAATGTATGCACTGTTTTTAAACTACTTTATTGAAATCAAGTACAGTATTTAGTTTATTTTAAAATTTTATTAGAAATAAATTTCACTAGGTTATTTATTTAAGTGATCATTTGACATCATTTAAATATGATCACTATGAAATTGTTTTGTTAAATGTGTTAAATTGTCATTTATTTTCAGCGATTTTTTTCATTTCTTGATAAAGATCAGTGTTTCTGTAGGTCAATGGTTTTTAGCTTTCTACCACCCCAGTCCCCACTCATTGTGATTTATTCGACAGTCACATTCTAAGTAGTTGTGCAACCATTACCAGATTTTAAGGTTGGTAAATGGGCGCTAGAGTTTCTCAATGTTTATTTTTCCTGGGTCCTTGAAAGCTAGTATTTGGGGGAAGGAGGGGAATCATGCCTCTGAAGAGATGATTCTTCTCTTCTGGCTAACCTGGTTGAGCCCTTTGCTATACTAATGTTCTAAACCCTAGACCATTTCCAGAAATGGTTCATTTTGTTGATAAATTCAGCAGATTGATTTCAATTATGATCTTTCAGAGAAAGAGAATAGCAGTTGTTAATACTAGCAGTATTTGCATATGCTTTTATAGTTTATTATTGTATCTGCTGGATAATTTTTTTCTTTTTAGAATCTATTAGGTAATTTGAGGGTAGTTGTATTAACTTGGAAACAGATTTTAAGTGGATCCGCCTTGCATATTTATGATGTTAAGATTTCCAGATCATTGAGTTTATGATGGACCTAATCAAACTGCTGATGTTATTTCAGAAACAAATAAGAATACAAGAAGCTAAAATAATAGAAGAGAAAGCAGCTAAGATCAAAGAATGGGTAACAGTTAAGTTAAATGAGGTATCTATTTCTGTATTTTTTCCTTTTCTTTACCTTTTACTTCCTTTGAATAGATAAATCATCAGAATATATGATTTTTCTGAGTAAAAAATGTTGAATGGTTAATGGTACTCCTGTCTTTTAGTAAACTTGAGATAGGTAACTTTCATTTTAATATCCAGTATATTTCTAAAATGAAACATTGATTAAACTCATGATGATCAGTGTAAATAGCCTCATTCTAATTAGTTACTTTTAGTTCTAAGTAGTTAATTTTAAATACTTATAGAATATATGTACATCATAAAATTAATGTATTTGGTATCTGATAAGCATATATTACTTAGTTTATATGGCAGTTTAATGCTGAAATAGTTTTGTTTAAAGTAATTTTACAAGGTCAGGTACGGTGGCTCATGCCTGTAATCCCAGCACTTTGAGAGGCTGAGGAGAGGATTACCTGAGCCCAGGAGTTCGAGACCAGCCTGGGCAGCATAGTGAGACCTCATCTCTACAAAAAAAAAAAATTAGCCAGCGTGGTGGTACATGCCTGTAATCCCAACTACTTGGAAGGCTAAGGTGGAAGGATTTCCTGAGCCCAGAAGATTGAGGCTGCAGTAGCCATGATCATGCCACTGCACTCAAACCTGGGCAACAGAGTGGAACTCTGACTCAAAATTAATTAATTAATTAATTA